>JABFEP010000163.1:0-33844 GCA_013618265.1 Fusarium albidum
CAAGATTGCGGGCTGCATTAGGGCAAGCAATGATGGTGCAATCCAGGGGTGGATAGGGTTCAATCGATCTCCACAGCAGCCTGGGAGGGCCGAAACCCCTGGAACAAGTCCAGAGCAGAGATCCACTGGCTGGAGAAATGGCCCACCCATTAAGGAAAGGGAGACAGACACCAGGCGCTGACAGCGGCACAGGGGAAGTCCACTTGGATGTGTGCCGCATTTGCTGGCCAGATGGACGACGACCGGGTGGAGGAAGACATGAAGAGAGAAAACTTACGTTCTTCGCACAAAGGTCCCTCACGAGTTGCCCAACTGAAGCCTTGTCGAATAGACTCCTTGACCGTATTCAAGAGCTTCTTATCCACCTGTACGATATGCATGTCAGAAAGATGTTTATCACGATCCAA
The DNA here is from genome assembly GCA_013618265.1 of Fusarium albidum. Lineage (NCBI taxonomy): Eukaryota > Fungi > Ascomycota > Sordariomycetes > Hypocreales > Nectriaceae > Fusarium > Fusarium albidum. The sequence goes on from JABFEP010000163.1 coordinate 408, forward strand.
CGACTATCAACCGAGTGCTACCGCAGCGCCAAGGGGCAAGGGGCAAAGTAGGGGGGAGAAAAGGCTCAAGGCTTACCTCTGTGGGGAGGGTATCGTCCTGGAGGATGTTCGGTCCAGTCTCATCGGGGCCAAACGCCCAGATGCTGCGCGCCGCCAGCTTGTCCCAGCCGTGGTTCTCCTCAAAGAACTTGGCAGTCTTGCGAATGGGGTCGCGGATTCGCACGGCGCCGCTCTCAATGTCCGTTGAGATGCCCTTCTCGAGCTGCTCAGCAACCATGGTGATCTTGTTCTTCTTGTTCGGCGTGATGGCATAGCACTTTGTCGCCGACGTCTCGACCACAGTCTCGCAGAACCGCGTCACGGGGTCGGAGACCTTGATATCCATATCGGCGTAGAGGCGTCGCAGGTCGTGCAGCACACAGTCCATGTAGAGCTCGCCCGTGCCGAGGATGACATGCTCACCCGACTCCTCGACCTTGGTGTTGATGAGAGGATACGACTTCTGGATCCTCCGTAGTCCGTCGAGCATCTTGGGAAGTTCTGAAGGGTTGATGGGCTCGGCAGCGACCTTGAGCACCGACTCGGTGAAGTGTGTTACGGGCCGGAAGATGTATGCGTCTTCGTCATCATCGAACTTGGGCGAGATGATGGTGGCGGATTTGACGATGGAGTTGTCGACGCCGCTGAGCAACACCAGGTTGCCGGCTGGTACGCCATCAGTAGGGATGGTGTATCTTGTCTCGCTGACGAAGACCTCGGCGATGGACGCCATGGCCATGTCTTCCTCATCATCGAGGGAGTAGCCCTCGCCCAAGACACGGACCTGCATACCTGGGCGGACCGTGCCGCTTAGCACTCGGCCGAAGGAGTGGAAGCTCTTGGCGTCGGCCGTGTTGAAGAGCTTGGTGACATGAACAACCAATGGGCCATCCTGGTCACAGGCCTTCATGGAAGCAGCAACCTTGGTGTCCAGAGGGCCAGTGTAGTATCTCTCCAGATATCGCTCGGCCGTCTCGATCGGCGTGGGAATATGCGTTACGACCATGTCGACGAAGCCTGTCGACGGCCCAAAGAACTGCTCGCAAACCAGTTTGAGGAGCACCTTTGCATCGGCCTTGTACTGGGAGGGCTTGAGCTCGATACCCAATGAAGCGAGAACCGGCCGTAATTGCTCGGGGCTGTCGCTGATGGAGTGTGTGTAGAGCTTGTAGATGGGCTCGAGGACGAAGTGGACAAACGACCTCGCCGATCGCTCGTCGAGCGGTTTCCGCGAAAAGGTCCGCTTCTTGGGGTTGTAGTAGATGTCGCCCCATAACCGCTTAGCAAACTCCTTAGTGTTTATATCGCCAAAGGTGTCGGTGTACATCTTTGCGAAGCTAGGCAGGGTGAAGCACCAGCCCATGTCGGTGCAGGCGAACAGGACGTTGCCCTTCTCGGGGCTTATCCGCTTCGACGCCGCCTTTGCGGGGGCTGTGTTTGTGATGACGGTGTTGACCTCCTCTACGACGTGCTTGAGCTTGAAGTAGGCGTCCTTGGGGGGCAGCTTCAGCTCGAGGATAAGACGGTCCATCTTGTTGATGATGAGCGTCAGGGGTATGTCCTCGAGGACGGCGTGCCTGATGATCTGCTCCGTGTTGATCTGGACGCCCTCGACAACGTCGACCACAAGACACACGCCATCGACGAGCCGGAAGGAAGCGGCAACCTCGTCGACAAAGTTGACGTGACCGGGGGTGTCGATCAGGTTGATGAGGTGCGACTTGCCCTTGGTGTTGGGCAGCACCAAGCTCATCGGCGCAGCCTTGATAGAGACCCCCATCTCCCTCTCTAGGACGTGCACGTCCGTGTACCTCAGCGCCTCGTCACGCTTCTTGCCGACCCTCCGCTCCAGCCGGTCTGTGATGTCGTGGGTCTCGAGGACGAGCATGTCCATGAACGCCGTCTTGCCGTGGTGCAGGTGTCCCGCCAGCGCAACGTTGCGCGTCTGCTCGGGGAAGTTCATCAAATCCATCATGAACTCGCGGTCGAAGAAGACGGGCGGCAGGTCGGCCTCCTCGATGTTGAACTTCTTCTGCTCGACGGGCGCGATGATGGGCTGCGTCAGGGGCTGGGCGTCCTCCTCCTCGACGCGAGTTTCGACGTCGGCGCCGTAGACCTGCTCGGCGGTCGGGTAGTACTGTTTATCTTCATGGAGGATGATCGCGTTCGACGGGCCATCTGTTGTTCGCAGCAAGGTCAGCTGGATCGGCAGCAACGAAACAAGAGTTGGTGAGGGCATACCGTCAATCTCCATCAACTCCTGGCCTGTGACGCCAGGCGCCTCCTCTGGCTCATCATCGTAGACATAGTCGCCCGCCTCGACGCCCGCCTCGGAACCCTCCTCGGACTCGGCCTCCTCGCCAATGAAGTTACCGAACCTAGTTCGCGATAGTTAGCGCACCCGGCCATGGTCTGGTAGCTCTTGGGAGTCGCGATGGGAGGGAATTGAGAGACTCACTCGTCATAAAGGTCATCCATCTTGCAATGCAGTGATGCGCAAGATCCCAAAACAATATGCTCGGATGAAGAAGGTCCAGGCGACGCGAGAAATACAGCTTCTCTAGGTAGTCGTCGGCCTCAGCTCTCTCTCACCTGGTTGCCATGCGCGGCGCGCATCGTCGCCAACTTTTTCGATGGGACCGCGCGAGGCTGCATCACGTGCGATACTGCAAGGCTACTAGGGTCTCTTCTCATTGGCCATTCTTAAAGCGTCAGGTACTGGTGGGGCCGGAACCCTGACAAGGGGCGGGCTGCCACCTGCCGACAGCGGCGCTTTCGCAAGAGCCGTGCCCCTCCATTTTCCGGCGTGCCCTTGCCATTTTTGATAGCAACCGCAGGTACGAATTCGAATTCCCACATTGAAGGAGGGGCACGATAATACGTAACCATCCCACGGCCGCGGGTCGCTTGCGCCTGCTACTTACCTTAGCCTATTTTATTTACAAGGCAGCTTCGCTTGCCTCAACAAAATTTCCGCCGATTCCCGCTTGCGCCTTTTCCTTTTCCCTTTCCTTTCTTTATCTGATCCTCCCAAGATAATCCATCTCCCTCCCGCCTGTCTCCTCCATTCCAGCTAAAGCGCTCGCCCAAAATGTCCAACCTCCCTCCTGTCTACATTGTCTCGGCGGCCCGTACGCCTATTGGCTCCTTCCTCGGGTAAGTAGAACAAAAGAAAGTCCACGAGGGCGAGACTTAATCAGCTCCCGGGACCCTCCGATGTGAAGCTTCACGATGCTGATGATTGTAGCTCCTTGTCGAGCTTGACTGCCACCCAGCTAGGCTCTACCGCCATCAAGGGTATGACCGAGTTCCCACGCCTAAGGGGCATCTTCAAGTAACTAACAGCCCCTCCACAGGCGCCGTTAACCGAGCTGGTATCACGCCCGAGGACGTCGACGAGGTCTTCTTTGGCAATGTCCTCTCCGCTGGGTATGTTGCTCTCGTCTCTCCACTATCTCTTTTCGTACTGACTCTTCTCAGTCTCGGCCAGGGCCCCGCCCGCCAGTGTGCCCTCGGCGCTGGCCTCCCCCAGACCACCATCGCCACGACCGTGAACAAGGTCTGCGCCTCGTCTCTCAAGGCCATCATCCTCGGTGCCCAGAACATCATGCTCGGCACCTCCGATATTGTCGTTGCTGGCGGAACCGAGTCCATGTCCAACGCCCCGCACTACCTCCCCAACCTCCGAACCGGCGCCAAGTACGGCGACCAGACCCTCGTCGACGGCGTCCTCAAGGACGGCCTGACCGATTCCTACAGCAAGGAGCACATGGGTCTCGCTGGCGAGCTCTGCGCCCAGGATCACGAGTTTACCCGTGAGGCCCAGGACGAGTACGCCATCAACTCGTACAAGAAGGCCCAGGCTGCCACCGAGGCTGGTCTCTTCACCGAGATTGTCCCCGTCGAGGTCAGCGGCGGCCGCGGCAAGCCCCCCGTCAAGATCGAGCGCGACGACGAGGTCAAGAACCTGAACGTCGACAAGCTCAAGGCCATGCGCCCTGCTTTCAAGCCCGACGGCACCGTAACCGCTCCCAACGCTGCCCCCATCAACGACGGTGCTGCCGCTGTCGTCCTCGTCTCCGAGGCCAAGCTCAAGGAGCTCGGCCTCAAGCCCATCGCCAAGATCCTCGGCTGGGGTGATGCCGAGCGCGAGCCCGAGCGCTTCACCGTTGCTCCCGCTCTGGCCATCCCCAAGGCCATCAAGCACGCCGGCTTGACCCCTGAGCAGATTGACTTTTACGAGATCAACGAGGCCTTCTCCGTCGTTGCCCTTGCCAACCTCAAGATCCTCGGCCTCAACCCTGACAAGGTCAACGTCTACGGCGGCTCTGTCGCCATCGGCCACCCTCTCGGCTGCTCCGGTGCCCGTATCGTCACCACCCTCACCTCGGTCCTCAAGGAGAAGAAGGCCAAGATTGGCTGCGTCGGCATCTGCAATGGTGGCGGCGGCGCCTCTGCTCTGGTGATTGAGAACCTGCAATAAAAAGGAGGAAATCTCAAATGTTTACACGAATTTGGATGACATTTATATATGAGCGGGATCGAAAAAGAAAGTCGGCTACCACACCTGATGTATCTTGGTATAGCTGACGGATTCTTGTTGTATCTATATCACCTGCATAGGTAGTTAGCCAGTGGAGTAGATACCAGTTATTTAATAAGGCGAAATGAGTCAAGTCTATCCGTACAATACATGCATGCTCATCAATGTGGCTCGAATTATGAGGCTTCAAGTCATATGATGGGACAAGCAAGGGAAAACTTGACACCAGCTCTTCGTAGGCATGAATTATGGGGAGTTAGTGGTTATATAATTTCCAAGAGTTACAGACCAAGCGAGGGAGGGGGGACTCATTATCCACTCCATCTCCCTCTCTCCCCCGTAACAAATGAGCCGGGAAAGAGGGAAAAGCCGGCGATGAACACGGCGCCCATCTCTCGTTCAGAAGAAGTTTCTTCCTTCCCCCAGGCGAGTAAAACGAGTTCCAGAGGTCCTTTTTTCCCCTTTCTTCTACCCTCTCGGGGTAGGACAAGGAGCTTTATCAAGACAGGAAGAAACAGAGCAAAGACAAGCAAGAAAAGACTGAGACGACAAAGAAGAAATACAAACGCTCATGAGAGATAACATTGGAATCCCCTCCGCCCCTAAGAAAGCCAGAATCATGCCTCCTCCCTCTGCTTGATCCGCTGGGCCACATCTGCCTGTGTATATGGGTAACGGCCCATGGTTGCGTGAATACAGCCTTTTTTTTGGTTTTCCCCCATTCTTCAAAGGTTCCTCTCCCCTTTCCTTATTCGCTTACTTGCGTAATCGTATATGAACCACAGTTCAATCAACCGTCCTGCCATGTGCCAACTCAGTACAGCACAGAACCTCCATGCTCCCGGGATGTCTACTCCATTTCAACGTCCTCGGCGGCGCTGGGAGGAACGACGCCCTCGTCCATCCACAGGCGAAAGTTTTTGTTCTGCTCCTGAACCTCCTCGGGGCTGAGGTCCTTTGTCCAGGCCGGGTTGTGCACCCACTTCTCGAGCAGCTTGCTCTCGCGGTAGCCCGACAGGGCGCGGAGGAACTTGTCGCGGCGCTCTCGCTGGTCGGCCGTCTTGGGAGCCTGGTCGTAGACCACGTACTCGGATGTCCCCGGCGCCCAGATCATCTTGGAGCTCTTAAGGCATATGCTGATCGTCAGGTTCTCCTGGTACGAGACGGGCTTGGGAATGGAATCTTCGTCGCTGTCGGCATCGCCGGATGGGAGGTTCCGCGTGAGCACCGTCTTTTGAAGCTTGGCTCGGGGCACGCCCTCGGTGGGCTCGACACGGATGAAGGATGAGATGTAGTACTGCCAGCGCTCGCGGAGTTGCATCTCGTCCATGTAGAACGTCGTCTCCTCCCGTTGAAGCCATCGGACACTAGCCTCGGACTTGGCAGGGAACTGCGATGCTGTTAGGTCATCGTGTGTATATGAGTGAGGATTCTTGACTTACCCAGCAAATCACAAAAATGTCGCCATCCTTGACGCACTTCTCGGCAAACTTCCTCGCGCTGATCTCGGTCTGGTAGCTCGTCTCGTCCTTCTCGCGGCCGGTGATATACTGCTGGATCAGATCGGGCGTCTTCTCCTTGGCATCGGTGCTGCTGCAGGTGAGGGCCAGACGGCAGAGGGTCTTGAGAAGGTCCTGGATGGTGTACGCCTTCCACCCGGTCTTGAGATAGTAATGCCGCATGACGTCCTGGTATCGGCTCTCATCCACGTCGCCGGTGATGTACTCTTCGATGAGGTCGAGGGTCTTGGTCCAGTAGCTGTCGGGGTCGTCGCTGATGTCGAAGAACTTCATGTGGTTCTCAGTGAACCCAATGTCTCTGGCGGGCTTCGCCTTGCTCAGGCGATCAACCTCCTTGGCGACATCGGCTTTGCTGTCCTTGAGATCTTGGAGTCGACTGTACAGCGTCTGGAAGATGCTGAAGAAGACAAACAGAGTCTGGTTACAAAAGAAATTGTACCATGGTCGGGCAAAGAATCCGTCGGCCTTGAGCTCGCCATCGGCATTCAATAGAGCGTCGCTCTGCCCAACGACGACCGGCTTGGGGATGCTGGGCATCCATCGCTCATTGGAAACGTCGGTGTTGGTGGCATCCTCGGAAGCATCAGGCATATCCTCCTCGTTCGCCGAGGTGACATCAGGCGTCGTCTCCTTGCTTCCAGAGGCGCTATCGTCCTTCTGGCCCCTCGGCTTGCTACCGTTGCGGCCGGGATCGAGAACCCCCCTAAGAAGATCTCCCTTCCTGCCATTGCGGCGACTCCGGCCATTGGTCAGCTCTGCGGGTGTGTGGTCCTCAGCCTCCTCTTCGCCAGAGTCAGGCTGAATCTTAGGCAGCTTGTCCTGGATGGCCTCCTCGGGTATATCAAAGAAGGTGGGGATGAACGTCTCGAAGAACTCGAGGATGCGCTCCTTCTCCTGGCTGCTGTGCTGGCCGTTGTGCAAGCTGTAGAGCATCATCAAGCGGAGCAGGTCAACGACAGTGTCCTTGTCAGCAAAGTCCCAGATGAACTGGTGCCGAGACACTTTGCCCTTCAGAGAGCGCTCGCGACGCTGCTCCTCATGCTTGGTCTTGATGACATCAACCAAATGCTTGGCCGTGAGGTGCCTCTTGTCGTTCTGCTTGACGAGAATACCCATGTGGTCTAGACTCTTGAGATGCATGTTCTCGGTTTGCGCATGCCACACCTTCTCCCACTCGCGCTGAGAGAATCGCCATTCCTCGTCCTTCTGCTTCATGCGCGCCAGCAAGACAGGCACAACATCGAAGGGATGCGTGTACATGTCGTTGACAACGTCAATGCCCCGGTCACCATAGATCTTCTTGCAGATGCGTTTGAAGATGGACGTGCTCTGGCCAGCAAGGGCAGCGGGCATCTGGAATGTTTCCCTCTCAGCAGGAGACATGGCGAGCATCTGCTGTGCAATAGGCTCCAGGAGCTGGATGCACTTGAGGTTGGCCTCGATATTGAAGTCATAGTCGTGACGCTCCTCCTCGATGCGATGAAGACCCTCCTCGAACTGGTTCTTGCGGTGAGCAACAAACCCGCTGTCCTCAGACGCCCAAGTGGGATGCGAAGCCCACTCATCATTGAGAACCGAGTTGCACAATTCGTCTCGGCCACTGCAAGGCTTGAGGCGTTCCTAGCATGTGTGTCAGCAGAGAGCATGATACCTTGACCAGTTCTTCCACTCACTCTCTTGGGGAGCAATCTATAACTAGGGCCATACCCCCGGCAGTTGCTGAGGGACACCTTTTCCGTCGGGGGCGCAGGCCGGTTGTCGATAATCACGTCTTGGGTCTCGACGCCCACAAATGTCTTCCAGAAGTTCATCAGGTCAGGGTTCGCGCCGATGAAGAGGGCACCCTTGTGAAATAATGTGTTACGGTCGATGATGTTCTGGCTAAAGAGGTTACAGAGCTTCAGGAACTCGTTCATCGAAGCTCGGTTGCTAAGGAACTTCTTGACGCGCTCGAAGAAGGCGATCTCCTCCTGGTTCGATGTCGAGGAGGATCGAGGGGGGTAGGGCTCGGGCATGACAGGGGTTAATGTCGGCTCGACCGCAGAGCTCTCGCCCGATGGTCGAGCGTGGTTGAGCTTGGGTCGCTTGTTTCCGTTGACGCTGGGGGGAGGTATTCGCGCCGCCACCGCCGTTGCCTCGGCGAGGACAGTTGCGGGCTGAGCCGCCTGCTTGTCTGCTCGCGGGCGCTTCTTGGTATCCTTGCTGACACTGGGGGGCGGTGCGAAGCTACCGAGCGGAGGCATCTTCTGTCCGTCCCTCGTGGCAGGCTGCGGTGTCTGGCTTGGGCCTGACGGGGGCCCGTCCTCCATCCGACTGGGGGTCTGCTTCGCCTTGCCGGCGTCCTCTGGCAGAAACTGCTTGAAGTCTTCCAGAAGGTCCGGGGCCGAGTTGAATAGGGTGGTAACCTGAGCGTACACGTCCTGTATAGGCTTCTGTTCCCTCTGATACGTCTGCAAGATCTCGAGGAATTGCTTGTAAATCTCTGGCTTATCCTGAAAGCGGTTCTTGGCCACGATCAGTCCGACTGCGCTGGGGTGGAGAGACGAGCAACAGAACTTACCTTGATTTTATTCACGTAGCTGATAGCATGGTTAAACTCGACGGGTCCGCGTCGCTCCATGTTTGCTTGATTCGCGGCATTGCCATTCACTGCAGCCTGCCCTTGGGGCGTAGGAGTCAGGGTTTGACGTGCGTTTGAACCCTCGCCCGGTCCCGCATTGCCATGCGGCAGACCGCGTCGCTGCCCCGATCCAGCAGCTTCAAAGTTAGCAGCATTTTGAGCCGCAGCTTGCACGAAAAGGCTTGCGCCGTTCTGGACAGGCGTGCTGAACTGGGCCTCTGGGCTTTCAATGCTGTGCTGAGGCCGCTGCTGCCACTGGCCACCCCGCTCAGGGAAGAGAGGCTGGCTGGCTGGTGCAGGTCCGTGGCCGTCTGGTTGGGTTCCGCGGCCGGTAATGGATTGGACAGTGGTCCCCATGGGAGTAGTGACTCTGATGGTGTTCGGATCGTTGCCAGCGCCGCACTCGATGCGGTAGCCGGGTGGTAGAAAGGTGTTGAAACCTTGAATGAGATTTGGGTGTCCGGCAAAGAGTTCCGATACACGGTTGATAACGCCAGGTGTGTCGATACTGCATGCAAGGTCAGTGAGTGCTGCCTTTCCACTTGTTGCTCGGGCATCTACATACGCCTGGCTCTTGAAATCCTTCATGATGTCAAGAAAGCGGTTGTAGACATCTGGCTGGTCGTGGAACTGAACTTTGACCTGGTCAAGGTACGTGAGAGCATCCTGGAAGCAAATGTTGTTAGCCGCCCGTCCAACATGACTGCATCATAGGCGAGAGAGTGTGTGCGGTACAATGAAGGAGTGGTAGGAACACCACATGCCGACATCCTCGCCGCAGAGCGATAGGACGGCCTCCCCGCCGCGATTGAAAGCGCCAACGAAGTCGCACGCATTTGCTGAAGCGTTGAAGAGCACCGGGGTTTCCATGATGTTTGGTGAAGATGTTTGCAAGAAACGACCAAAGAGCTTGTCGCGCGGGGAGCAGAGGCAGAGGAGTGCCAGGAAGCCTTGCGCTCTGTGCGACAGAAAAGGTTGAAATCCGAGATGCTTTTGCTTGACAGATGCTCGGATGAGGGGTAGAATTCGACAGGAGAAAAAGTGAGAAGGGGCAAAAAGAGAATGCGGGAAGGCGGGTTAATCAGTGACGGCCCGTTTGCCCTCCCTCTCGCATCACCGGCCGCGAGACAGCTGGCTGCCACCCGCGCGCAAACGCCAGACAGCAGCTAGCCGACAATGACGGCATCCCCACAGCCCGCCCGCCGGAATAAGGCTACGAAATAAATCAAAAACTGTCACTCACGTTCAAAATCGGCTGCTGGCCCTGAGCGATGCCCCCAGGGATCTGGTGGGCTGCCGAGCCCGCGCCCGGGAACGGCGCACCCTGCTGAGCCCCGCGCTGGCCATCTTGTTGTTGTTGCTGGAGCGGGCCGCCAAAGACGGCGGCGGCGACGCCGCTCACAGCCGTCTGCGCCGAGGTCGCCGGGGCGCTGGTGTGCGACATGGGTGCGAACATCTGATGCTGGGGATTCGCGCCGCTGGGCTGCCCGGCGTGCTGGACCGGGCGGTTGTGGTCGCCCTGCAGCGGGCCGCCAAAGGTGGCCAGGGCACCGCCCGCCGGGGCGCCGAGGGGGATCTGGGGGTTCCCGTTGTGGTTCGCGAGCAGTCCTCCAGGGCTGTGGATTGCACCTGGGATCCGCGACGCAACGGGCTGGTGGATGGGGATGGAGCCCGCGCTGCTGTGGTGAGGCGTCGACTGGTAGCGCTCACCGGACTCCCGGTCTCGGTCGCGCTCCCGCTCGCGCTCTCGTTCTCGCTCCCGCTCCTGGTCTCTGCGGGCCATCTCCTCGCGTTGCTGTAGTGCTCGGTGTCGGTCGTCCATCTCGCGGTCTCGATCGTATACTGCAGGGCCACTGCCGTGTAGCTTCTGGCTGTTCATGCTGTTCTGTTGGAGAGGCGACGCATTAGCAACACCATTCAATCAAGGCTTTGGGTGCGCCATCCAGGGCATGTTCCTCAAACTCCATGCAGCACTGCAGGTCCATATCCGCCGGTCAATAGATGGGGTCGCCCTGGCCGAGGTGGACGACAAGCGACACCCACAAGGGCTCAGGGGAGAGAGTAAGAGGGCACTCGCGACACCACCAAAGCAAAAAAGACTTACACCGGATGGATAAAGGCCAGCGCCAGTAGGGACTCTACATGGAGGCAGGCATGTACGGGACAGATGCTGGAAATGATAAAAGGCGCCCTGACGAGAAACGCGGGCTGGTCAAAGTCGGGTTCGTCTTGGACCGGAATTCCAGCCTTTTCGTGCAAACTTGCGAAGAGCTTCCCACGGCTCGGGTGACGAGATCTGGACGGGGATCGCTACTGGGCGCGCGGAAGAATCCGCGTCACGTGGTGATAAGATTGGCGCATAGCGGTCTTATCTCGGGGTGTGGGCAGGGGTTTTGGGGGAATACGTGGATATTTGGGGCAGCTGGCGGGCGGTAATTCGCGGCATTCCCTTTCTGGGGCCACGCGCCGACGTCGGCCGAGGCCGGATCAAAGACATGTTCTCAGCCTCGTCATGGGACGAAAGAGAAAGACCCAAAGTAGCGCCAATCGCTGTATTGAGCAGTTGACCCGGGTCGATATGCATCGGATGCACCATATCCCATCTTCTCAACAACTGCTTTTGGCTCAAGCTTCGATCATTCAACAAACCTCTAGATCGATCCTACGAGGCTTACTTTTTCAGTGTGGGGACGAGGCTCGGCTCGTTTGAAATCCAGGAGGCCTCATAGGGCAATTAATCCTCCGAGGCCGGACAGCAAGAAGGATGTCTGTCGGGCAACAGACCAGATCGAGACGACAACGCTCTGAATTGTGTTCTAAATACCATACACCCATTACCTCCGCTTCTTGTATACCTCTCCATCTCACCAAGTTATTCGGTGATGGTATTGCGCTCCCAACGCCAGTAAATGCAATGCTCACAGCCACACGATCCAGCCCGACCAGACCGTCAGCTGCATGGCACGTGCTCCCGTCCCTGCTCCATCATCCCGGCAGTTTCTAAGGGGCCGGCGGTGGCGGCTTCGGCTGTGGTTTTCGTATGATTTTGATCTTTGTTCGCGGAGCTGCAGGAGCCGGCGTAGTGGTTGGCGTACCAGTAACGGGGCTCGCAGACTTTGGTTTCGGCGTCGAGTTTGAGTGCGAAAGAGCAATTTTTGGGCTGGACACTGAAGGTTGGGGCGATGATGAGGGGCCTCCCGGCAAGGGCTTCCTCACGGGTTGGTCGCCAGTGGGCAGAGGCTTTCTCGCAGGCTTCGCTGTTATGGAATCCCTTACACTCAACGGAGGAGCATCCTTGGGTGCCCCCGAAGGCAGGGACGTCCTACCGTTCATGCTCGGCTTTCTGGGATCTCGAAGGATGGCAGCCAGACGATGTGTGTCCTTGATCCTGGCTGTAAAAATACGACGCTTCCTCCGTTCAATGCTCACATCTGATCCAGACGTCTTCTCCACCTTGTGCCGCTTCGGTGCAGGCGTATGATGCTCGTCCTTTTCCGGGCGAGGCCGCTTGATCGTAGAAGCAGGAGATGGCTCCGCGGGCCGGGAGGGCTTTGAACCCGATGAAGACGAAACACTTGGTTGGCGTGAAAGAACCGGCGAGGCCACGATAGTGTCTCTGTCTCCAGGAGTTTGGCCTGGCGCCGGGGACGAAGCAGAGTGTGGAGCAGAGGACGGCACCAATGACCGCTGTGGGGTAGAGGCCTTGTGTGTATTGATCTTGATTGATGAGGTCCTCGGTAGAGGAGTAGGTCGCTTCAGCTCGGGAGCTGCGGCTGGAGCTGTAGCCGGAGCTGGCGCTGGCGCTGGCGGCGGCGGAGGAGGTGGCGGTGGTGGCGGCTGTTCGATGGGTTTCTTGGGTTTCGTCTTGTAGTGAGACTTGAACATGACCATCAACTATGAGACTGGTTAGCACGGCTGTCGCCATTCGTCTGTCTGCCATGTTCCTTACCCTATTAGCAAGCTGCTGAACTGGCCGCTCCGCCTTCCAGGCCTTGGGCAGATTGACTGTGACGACCCAGTCGGCGGCCTCCTCGAACATCATGGCTGCCAAATCCAGCATGCTCTCCATTTCGCCGCGGCCGAGATCATAGTGGTCGAGCGCTTTACGCATCGCTGTGCTGTAGTGCCGCTCATCTCCGCCATACGTTTCGTCCATTTCCCTTCGCAAGGCCTTGAGGGCAGCATCCAGGTTTTCCTTTCTCGCAAACATCTCCTTTCTTGCTTCGATTTCCTGTGCGCTGTCTTGGACAAGGAGGAGGTCGCCTTCTTCATCCTCCGGAGGGGGCTCGTTCTTAACGGCCTTGGTGTGCTCTCCAAAGGCGATTGCGGCGAGCCCAGAGGCGCAGGCCTCGATGAGCCTGTTGCGAACATATGGGGACCGATCGGTGGTCAGGGAGTAGATCAAGAAGGAGAACATGGTCGGGTCCATCATAGCACCAAGATCGATCAGTGCCTCGAATGCCTTGATGCGGATGAGGTCTCGTGTCCCGTCGAGGAGGTATTGCCCGAAATCAATATAAGTTTTGGAGATCACCTCAGCCTTCATCAGTCGCTGCTTTGCGCTCAGGCCAGCAATCGTCCAGACATTTTGGTACGAGTTGGTCCATTCATCGCGGCGAAGGACTCTCTCTATCTGTTCCATGGCCTTGTCGAGAAACTGCTTCTCTTCCTCGCTCTGCATCTTGTTCTGCATGGCAAACCAGTCGTCCTTCTTGGAGGGAATCAGCGACGTGGCCAGTGCTTCGACTAGGATGGAGATGTAGTAGTGGTCGGAGTAGGGGTTGTCCTCGTTGTTGTTGTACAGCAGTTGGTCTAGGATGAACTGGCGAGCTTCAAGGGGACACCTGTAGGTGCTGGCATCCCTGACTTGGGAGATGGCCTTGATGATGGCGATTTGAACGTTGTACTGCTTCTTGTCCGAGAAATCATTCGGTCTCGGCTGGTTTGTGCCCTTGTGGCAAAACATCTCGCTGAAGGCCTTCATGAGCTGACGGAGACCAAGCATCGAGATGTCCTTGATGTTGGCCTGTCGGGGCAGGGCTTCGGCAGCCATGGTCCGAATCCCGTGAAAGTAGCGACGGTCGACCAGGGTCCGGATGAGGAATCCAGAGGCGATCGGGTGAAGGGGCCCTTGTGTGAGGTACAGCATGGCGTCCTGCTGAGCCACGACGTCCCTATCTTGTTGGAGCTGGGACACGTACATGTACGGCTCAAGGGTCCTCTTCATGTCACAAGCCCACTCAAAGTCGGCATCCACGCGGATCCATTCGTATGACTCCTGGTCCATCTTCCTCTCCGTGTCAGGGTCCCATTCAATCAGCTCCCACTGGTTCTGATCCTCCGGGGTCTGAAGCACATCGCCCAGGCAGTAGAGCAGAGTATCGTCCAGGTTTTCCGCATCCATGCTGGCGCCAACGTTCTGCTTCTCCTTCATGCGACGAGTCCGCTTTAGTCGCTTGTACTTTGTGTTGTAAGGGATTTCGAACTTGGTTGACCGCGTAGCGTCCTCACGAATCTCCAGAATATGCTCATACGGTGTACCGTCGGCTTCGTGGATTCGCACAGTCATCGGCCCAGTGAAGAGCGGCTGCACCTCTCCCGTCTTGACACCAGACCGCCGCTCTTTGATGACACGCAGAAAGTCGTCCTTCTCCAGTGCGTGCTTCTTAGCCGTCTGATATTGGATTTGATTCAGCGTCAGCTCAACGCAAAGTCTCTTCTTGTTAAATTTGGCTTTCACGTCGAAGCGCGGGCATCCTGAGCCGTAGACCCATTGGTTCCAAAAGCTCTCGAGCCGGTACCTTGCACCCTTTTCGCAAACTGCCCGGAACTTTTCCGTCTCGAGGATCGTCGACCGGTCAGAAGCCTCGATCTGGACCTTTGTCAAGAGCTTTTGAAGAATGCGCGTCAAGCCATGGCCTCCCGACGCCTTGATGAGCCGCTTGTCAAGGATGAAAAATATTACTGGCGCTTTGAGGGCCATAAAGTCCATCTCAAATTCTCCCAGATGGAGACACGGGCCGAGATCAAAGAGAGAGGGCCGATCAATGTCCACCTGCACCAATCTGTCCGACATTGACTTCATCCGGAACCTATATTCGTTGTTGCCGCAGAGGCGCTTCATGAACAGATCCGTCATGTAGTGGGCGACGCCAATGGTCAACCACAGGTCGTTGCGTGTGTTCGGGATCATGTTGATGCCTATCCACTGACTGGCCAGGGTGTAGACAATCTTCCTCGCAACCTCGATTTCGGTGTCGATAATGTCTTCTGGAAACAGGAGCCGGTTGCTGATGAAAGCCATGGAATAAAGCGAGACCGTGTCTTGTATCATGTCATCGAGGAAACACAGCTTGAAGTTCCCAAACGGGTAGCGGGCAAAAGTGTAGGTGAAAAAGTCGGCCGCCATTGTCAGAGCGGCACACGTATTCCGAACCCAATCACCACGATGGGGGAGGCAATAGGCGTGAACCTTGAGGGCGTTCATGCCAAGCTTGACTTCGTCCTCCTCGGTCCTCGATTCGGACGAAAGATCGATGTGCTCGAACGGGCCGACGGCAAACCCAAGCTTCTGCACCGACACCTTCTTCTCGGGCTCAAAGGTCATGATCTTCTTGTGGTCGTCGTCGGGATCCACCGTCTCCTCCATCAGAAATCCCGAGCAGACAACCGACATCTCCCTCAGCTTATCCTCCTCGGCAAGGCTGTGGATTCGTTCCTGGCCGTCGATCTGCATCCTATCAGACCCCGAGCCATTCTGCTGGGTGGCGAGCGCCTGTTGTAGAGCGTCTCCCAGGGTGCGAGGGTACTTGATGGATATCCTCCAGTCGCAGCGTGCGCCGTGGTCGTCGACGCACGGAAAGATGCAGGAAGCGGTCCCGGGGTGAATGGAGCTTCTTGTGTACATGTGGGTGAAGCGGTTGTCCATGGGGTCGACCCCAACGAACTGCATGCCATCTCGCGGGCTGGTGTTTTTGAAGGGAATCGAAAGCTTGAACTGCTTGCTGTTCCTGTCCTGGCCGTCCAACGCTGACATGGACTTTCTAAGAATGAGCCTCGGGCGATCCGGCTCGGCCTTGCCGCGCAGGTTCACCTTGAGCGATCCATAGACCGGCGTAGACCCCTCGAACTCTCTATTCTCGGCGGGGACATCGGTCTTTCGGCTGTGAAACACCGATCGCGCCCGTCTGCGGCGGATGTCATGGTGATCGGCTCTCAAGTTCCAATTCGGGGGGCGGGAGAGCCTGTGGTATGGATCCTCGTAGACTGCCGTTGTCTTGCGCCTCTGGCCCTCGATGATGTCTCCGTTGACCTCCCTGAGCTCGGTGACGTAGACCTTGTCCGTGTCGATCTCGCAGTCAGCGGCGTCCAGGAGCACCTCCTCGATCTTATCGCTAAAGGTGACGAGAATGATATCGGTCGTCCCGTCGACGCGCTTGTCGCGAAAGTTGACCTCAAGGTTCACCTCCTGCTTGATGACGAAGTACTCGAGAACCGCCGGGTCTGCTATGGGCTCCAGGCCGTCTTCCGTGTCCAGGAGTGAGTGCTTCTCCGGCACATGTTCCTGCGACATGGCGACGGCGGCTGCTTGGACCATCCGAGAAGGTCAAGAGGAGAAGAAAGACCGGAAGGCCCCCGCGAGCTCAGGCTTGTGAACACTGCATCGATGAAGACACCTGGCCTGGTTGACGAGGCCACAGCAGCCCTTGGAGTCGCTGGATCGTTTGAAGCGTGTATCGTGGCCGTCGCGCAGTCGTAGGCCCTGTCAGGGCAGTCCGGCGCAATTTGAACGGATTTCGCAGTGGTTCGGGAGGAGAGTTTGTCGGCGCGGAGGGGGCGGAGCAGCCGCAAGGAAGCTAAATCAATCGACAGAGATGACCAGGTGGGCGGTAAATAAAGATGGAAAAGGGCGCCGACGTGGAAGCGCAATCACGCGCAAGCGATATTGTAAGAAACCAGGGAACAGAGCAGTGTCGTTCCGCTTCCCGTGCAGCTAGTTTGGAGGAAAGAGAAGCTCGCGACGCGTTTCACGAAGCTGGGTGCACGGACCACCGACTGAGGCTCACCTAAAAGTGTCCTAATTATTCCTAACCTCCAGCCTTGCACCGCAATTGGAATCCCAGTTTTAACAGCTCCAACATGCATGAGTTTCAAGCCTATTTATCTCTCCCAGCGCCAGACCCATTCATACAAGGTTCACTGCAAAGTAATTTTTGATGCAAGCATCCCTATTCTATTCGGACATAACTCGCAAGTGTCTTACTCCGTCTCTGCCTGGTCCAGCGATCATTCCACCGGCATCAAGTTTAGGTTGATATATATCAAGGAGGAACAGCATCTCATAACTCTCGCGGCCCTGGGTCACAAGTTTCGGCATTCATACACACACCCTCAACCATATAGATAACCCCTCGTCTTTGCCAAGACGCCCCTGTTCCTTTCCCAAACGCCAAACCGCAGATGCATGTAGTAACTGAACTCGCACAACCCTCTTCCCCTACATCTCTCCGTTTCTTTGCTGGTATTACAAGCAGCCAAACGACGGCATCACATCACTGCTTGCTGCGCCGCCGGTCTCGGCGCTTCTTCCTCTCCCGAGCCTTGAGGGTATCTTCGTCGCGGTATTCTTCCGGCAGCTCAAAATCAACCTGGGGTATCTCGGGGATCGCGTGGCCCCATGCCATCACCTTCCTGCCCGTCCGCCGATGCCTGTGCAGCGCGCTGTCGCGCTCGTATTTCTTGCTAAAGAACGACTTGAACTCCTTGGGCGGCTCCGGTGGCTTCGGAGCCGGCGGTGGTTTGGATAGCCGTGGCGTCTTGCCAGCCGTCGGCTGGGGAGTTGGCTTGCGCTTCTTGGAACCTCTGGATGATGGCTTTGGCCTTGCCGTGGCCTCGTCGCGGAGCTGCTTCGCTGGTGATTCCGAGTCGCTGCTATCGTCGTTGCCGCGGTCCGCATCATCGGCGTCCTCTTCCTCTCCTGAGTCGGCAGACTCGTCTCCGTCCTCCTCCTCCTTTTCGGCGCGCTGCTTATCCTTTTCCTGCTTGCGGCGCTTCTCTTCCAGGACCCAGTTCCGGAACTTGGCGAGGATGGCCTGACAGCCCTTGATGAAGTGGTCTCGAGCTGGTTCAAACGTCTTCTTCTTGGTTTCCGTGACACCGCTGACGCCCATGACCCTCAGCCAGTCATGGCCCTGGAGACCTTCCAGCAGACGGATAATCTGGTCCTTTTCATGCTGGGCCCGTCCCTTCTCGGTGTTGCGTATCGACCTCTCCAGTCTCTCGGCTCGACGATGCACCGGTTGGAACAGCTTATCAGGTAGGGGGTCTTCCAGCGTCTTATTCCCGAACCTCGCCTCCAGAAAGCCCAAGTCGACGTGCTGCGCATCAAACACATTGTTGAACAGCGCATCGCCATATCCTCGTACGGGGTATTGGTCAGCGGTGTGGGGGGGTAATGGTTGCGGCGGTCCGCGCTGCCCCTGGGCGCTGTCGCTGGCGACGGCGCGTCGCGGGTCAGAATCGACGACAACAATGGGCGTTTCGACAGTGAACAGGTCTGAAGGAAAAAACTGGTTAGAATTGTGCCAGACCAGAGGTAAGATGCAGAGGAGCGATGGGAATTTTTTTCTCTTTTTATACACGCACGCTGCTCCTTGGGCTCATTCCCAATCACCTCGTCGTAGTCTGGAAAGTATGCGGCGAGCTCGCTTTTGAACCTCGTGGCTTCTTGGGAGCGGAGTTTGCGGCCTTGGTCCCTGGATTTAGTGTCCTTGGCCTTGGGCTGCAGTCTGTCGAGCTCATGTTTGATGCCGTTTATGACCTTGCTCTGGTGTTTTGTTAGGTTCGGCTCGTGCTTCGGAGGGGGGGTCGTCGCGCTGCTGGTCGGCGGAGGAGGAGAAGGGTTGTTCGCGGGCGTCGTCGTCGTTGTCGCAGCAGGTCGCGGTTTGGCGGTGCGCGCAGGCGGAGGCGGCACCTTTGCACCATTGTCATGATTGTCGAGAACGCCGTCGCTCAGGTTGTGGGAGCCTCTGGCGAGGATCTCGACGGTTATTCGCGTTCGCTTGGGTTTGATGGCATCAAATTCGCGATCGTGGGCCTCGAGCACCCTCTTGTTCCGCCCTCCACCTCCTCCACCTCCTGCTACTCCTACTCCTACTCCGCTTCCGCCGACGCCCTGGGCAGGGGCAAAGACGCCTGCTGAAGGCGTCGTCAGGTGATGATGGTGCGGGTGATGCTGATGCGGGTGAGGACCCTCAGCGCGCCGCGAGGAACGGGTGACGGAGGCCATTGGGAGACGTGAAGAGGCCTGGCATGGTTTCTCGGCTGGCTTCTCTGGCTCCAAAGACTCTCTTTTTTTTTCGCGATGAGAGCCCCTTGGATGTTGATGTTTTTTTTTCGATTGGGAATTGTCCTGGGCTGGGCGCCGGCTTCGTGCGACCGGACAAGGACGTTTGCGGTCGAGTCACGGCCCTGCACTATTAGGTAGGTGCCCGGGCTTTGGTGTTTTAGGGGTCCTGGGCACTGAACGGATGGTTTCTTACAGGGCGTCGGCTCCCTGAGGCCACTGCCCGGGCTCTCCCCCCGCCTCCATCACTACCTACCTATCAGGTTATGGCCATGAATCAGGCAACCACTACGAATTCCATCGCCTTCGGAGCCATTTGCAGTTTAACTGGCCATCATGAGATTCCAGCCGGGCTATCCTAATCAGACGAGGTCCTCGCCACTCCCTGTCCTGGCCGAGTTGCATCGTGCCCGGATTAGTTAGTATCTGTCAACTTCATAACCAGGTGAGGCAGGTACTAGTTAGCCGTGGTGTCTCCTTCTCATTTTAACATACAAATCAATTCCAAGGATCTCGTCCTGACTATCCTCAAAGACATGATTAAATCACAGTCTCGCCGGTTATTTCTCCACTCACTGCAATATTACACAGCAATTATCTGATGGTCAGCAATTATCAGTAAACCATGGAGTTAGGGGCAATCACCTTAAAACTATAGGGTAGCCAGCATGTCGCTTCAGAAAGGAACAAGTTAACCACATTATGAAATCAATCTCACGATCAACTTTTATCTATTGGAGGATAAATCAAAGTATTCCCCCGTGGGTCAAGTTTCTTCATACGTCGTAACTCATACCTTGGGCTATCGGCTCTAGTAAAGGGGGTATTGTCAACAACCTGAAAAATCACACACAACAGCCACCACCACCACCATCTTGCCCTTTCCACATTACCCCGGCATATTCTCCGACTCCTCCTGCTTCTCCCTCTTCTCCAGCTGCTTCTCCTCCCTTGTAGGTATGATCCCGAGCTTCTTCATCACCCTCTTCCCCGGCTTGCCCTCCTCCCTCTCCGCCTCCTCCTGCTGCAGCACCTCCCGCTCCCTCGCCGCGCTCTCCGTCTTGTCCCTGGCCTCCTCCTCCCGCCTCGCGGCCTCCTCCGGGGCCATGATCTTGTCCCGCCGGTGGCCCAGCCGCTGCGCGAGGTCCTTGCCTTTCCGCCGCGTCTTGACGTACGCCTCGAGGCCGACCAGCACCGCGTACGACTTCGAGATGGAGACGTGGCTCGTGTCCACGCCCGACATGCGCAGGCTGTGCACAAAGGCCCGGAAGTTGGACGCCGGCGGGCGGTAGTGCCCGCTCAGGGGGGAGAGCGACGAGAGCCGGCCGTTCTTGACCTTGATGAGGCCCGCCGCCGAGATGCGGCCGCCCTGGAGGAAGGACGAGTGCTGGAAGGCCCCGGAGTCCTTGATGCCGACGTACAGCCGGAACGACGTGTCCGCGACAAAGATCCACGTGTTCTTCCTGACCGACTTGCGCAGCAGCTTGTTGAAGATGGTGGACGCCGATATGTGCGTCACCTTCTGCATTCCTTGGCTTTTGTCGAACCCAGGCGTTGCGTACTTGGCCGCCCGGTCTGCTTCCCGCCGCGACTCCAGCGAGGAGCAGGAGCTGCTGCTGTCGGCCGACTCGAGCGATGGCTTCTCCTCAGCTTGGGCGGTTGGGTTGAAAGCCGGCGTGGGGTCGTCTGATGGCACCACCCCCTGCATGCTGTCCTTGTAGAATTCCGTCGTGTCTATGCGCTCTCCGTTTTTGGCCCAGCATAGTCTCCCTTCCACATCCACCTCGACGAGATAGTACTGGCGCTCCTCTCGGGACAGGTACCGAACCTGCTCTCTCTCGAGCCGGTCTCGTGGGCAGCTGTCGAGCTCGATGGTGCGACCCTCCCCGTAGTCGAGCCAGTAGAAGAAGTTCTCTTTCGTATCCGATCGTTGCCATTCTTCATGGTATGTGCAGAGGTTGCTCCCGTAGCGATGTTTGAGGTCAACCATCTCGAGAAAGTATCGCAGGCCCATCATGCGCGCCTTATCCTTACGAATGGAATTGGCTTTTTCGCGCTGCAATCGTGCAGCCTCGCGCTCTTCAGGTGATGCTTCATCGTCTGATGGGGACAGTGTAGAAGAGGAGTCGGAGAGCAGATCGTCATGGCCTGCCCGCCGCGCAACCATGCTCGCCTTCTTCCACTTCTCTCGGGCTGTCGATGTCCGCTGTCCATCCGCCCCATCGACACCAGAGCCGCCGTCAGCTCCCGCGGACTCGACTTCTGATATCGCCCGTGGCCGTGTCGCTTGTCGAAACTGAGCTTCCCTTATCGCTGTAACCCATCGTGTGCTGGCATCCAGGCCAAAGCCCTGCATTTCCCTCCTCGCGCGATACCCGCGGAAGGTCTTTTGGATCATGCGTGCCGCCTGCGCCCTCTCGTCCTGGCTCGAGGCCGACATGCTGGCTGCGCGCTCACGCTGTCGCTGCGCCTTGAGTGACTGACGCTTGCGCTCTCGATCCCTGCGCTTGGCCTCGTCTTCGCGCTGCTGTTGCACTGAAGCGATACGCTCGAAGCCTTCTGGTGAAGGAGGTCTCAGTGAGTCCATGTATTCCTTTGTCTTGATCGTGAAGGGAAAGACATTGGATGACGCAGCGCTGATGACCGAGAATTTGAAGTCGGCGCGGCCTGGTGGCTGCCGGGATGGCGGGGTACCATCGGGGGCGGACACTAAAACCGGGAGAGAACTGCGTTCTAGAAGATCGAGTTGCGTCATTGTTTCGTGGGATCCTGGTTCGACGACCGAACTCTGGAGTGGGGGGGGAGAACGCCTCTTTAGACGGCAATATATATCAGGGGGCCTCGTAGAGATATCTCTTGAGCTGGAGTCGTCGTGGATCCCCGAGGCGATTAGAGTTTCCCATGCCGTCTTGAACTCTCATGGCCAGCAGATGGGGCCTGGATAAGTTACCATCAACCTTATTAATGAGCCTCCGGATGACGCATCCCAAAGGGTCGCCGAGCATTGATCCGGTCCTTGCCACGGAAAGCCGGCACTTGGCAGCGCGGCAAACTCCATTGGCGTCACCGTATTGATCTCGGCCGCAGAATCTATAGGCCTTTTGGGTCCGACGGGGAATGGGGCAGCGGCACGGATCTTGGTTGCCGTGCCCTGGCGCTGTTGTTCAGCCCTTCCAGGGACGCATATGTTAAACGCCCAGTGCTGACGTGTAGTCAGGGCGGAGCAGATGCCGGCTTGGCGAGGAGGCCATCTGGCAGCAGTCGGTCCAGGAATCTTTGTTGTGCGACATTGCCAACTCTTGGGCTGGTCTCGGCTCTCATCCGGAGGGTCAGCCTGTGGATGGAGATGACCTGGGCTGAGATGATCGCCGAGGGTTGGCGCTGCGAGGGATGGCAAGACTGCAGAGGCTTGGTGGATCATCCAAGGCATTATCATTATGTTTTCGCTGCCCGCTGCATATGTACGTGAGCTCCCGCAGCAACCTAGCAAAGTCGTATGGTTTTTGTTTTGTACAAGAGGCCTCCCATATCCTCGGGGCCGGAGAGTAATGCATATCCAAAAAAGAAAGTAGAACGGGTGCCAAGACGACAACAAGACGCTATGCAAAGAGGAACTCCTTGAGCACGGGCGAGCCAGAGAATTCTGGATTTAGGAGTATGCAGCTGGAGGCGGGTTAGTAGAGGATAAAAGATCTAGCCCGGACGACGCACTTGAGAAAATACTGCAGACCCGCCCGCCGCTTCTCGAGAAACCGGGGCCGAAACTTGGAGATGACGCTCTTGGGCGGAAGCGCCGGAACAGCCGCCTCGAACCCAGGAAATGTCTGGACCAGTCGGATCCGAAATTCGTCAAACTCAGAATAGCGTTTTCGAATATTCATATAACTTCCCTACTCGTCCGGTTAGTCTTTCTTCTTCTTCTTTTTCCTCTTCAGCCGCGGCATGCCCAGCACAGGGTCAGCTCACATTCAGCGTCTCGACACGGATGTTCCAGACAACAAAGGCGCCGATGTTTGTGGCACTGCCGTTGACGACGGTATGGCTCACGATCTCGACGCTCTTGGCCCAGCAGGCATTGTTGCGGTCGTCGTGCTCGCTCGTCTCGTTGTCGCGGAGGGTGATGGCTCCAGACGGCAGGACGGACTCGGCCGACATGTTGGAGACGGAGCGCTGATGGCCGTGGACGTTGAGCCAGTACGGCGGCGATGTGATTGAGACCGGGGAAACGGCATCCGGCCCTCCATGATTGCCCGTGTCAATCGAGGGCCGGTCGTGATCGAAGGAGGTCCGAGGTGTCTCAAACACCTCTGTGGATGCAGCGTATGTCTCGGAATGCTCCGCGGGGGATGACGAGCTGGCGCCGAAGCTGCCGGTAGCATGCGCTTGATCTACCGCAGTCGCCATTCAGCCATGCGACAGCCGAATATCTATATACGGTTCGGCGGTTTCGCAGATGGGCAATTGGGAGGTCGTCGACGGACGGGCGGTACGTTTTCGCTGTTTGTGAAGGAATATATCGGTATGGAATCGACTACCCGGAAGATCCGAAGCTTGCTTGATTTTCCTCGGATGGCGTTGATGCTATTGATGCTGATGGTATGGAAATGCTTCGTTGATCGATGACAGTCGATTTTCAAGTTCTGCAATTTGTAAATCAAGATACGAAGGAGCTGATTCTGGGCGCAGTTGGTAGTATATACGAAGCGCAATCATCGACCAGAAAGAAGAAGAAGAAGAAAAGACTATGTAAACGGATAAGTAAACAAAGGGAGCTCGGCCGTTGTGGCGATAGCCTGTTTGGACGTGATGTTGTAAAGATTCGGAGCCTCAAAGACGTCGGGCGGCGGCTTGTCTGCTTCCGGCCGAAATGAGGGGCCCGACGGGACACCCCCGGACAGGTACATTGGGCTGGTACCCGTCCGCCCGCTGTAACTGCCGGCAGAGCTTCCAACGGTCGGCCTGAATTGCGCCGAAAATCCCGTCCATCGACCGTCTTGATCATCATCTCGCTCCACTGGGAGTGTTGAATGCGTTGTTCATTGCAGACAACTGCACGGCTGAATTGTCCTGCTGTGCTGACAGATCAGATTCCCGTACTGAGGCCCGGGCTCTTGATCCGAGAGCGATGAGCACCTACGGTGGTAGGGCTGCTCCTTCTGGAACGGCCCCGACCTCCGCCGGAGCCCCGTGTCTTGTGTGTGTCTTGTCTTCCGTGCTCCGGAGGGGGTCCCGTTCCCTCCTCGGTCCCGTCTGGTGCAACGGGTTTTGATCCACGGAGGCAACTTGATCAGCTCCTTTGGACTTGGGAGCTACGTAATCAAACCAGCCCCCCAAGTTTGTCAAGCTTGTGCTTCATCGGATATGGCGCCGGTCTTTTAATAGCGCGCTGTGGCGGACGCTCCGTTCATCAACTCCTTCCAGCTAGCCGACCACTCTATTCGCACCGCCACTGGTTTTAGAAGTTGTTGATCATCATTCATCAAGCTTTCACGCTACGGGTAGGATATTGATTCATCACTCCACGGGAAGAAAGGACCCTTTGCCTTTGGACCCAGCCCCCTCGTTCAGTCTCTTGGATTGTCGTGTCCCGTCAGCATGCCGTCACTCCGAAAGGCAGTCAATCTGTTTGTACACGAGACGCCTCGATGATGAATCCACATCAGCAGTCAGTCACGGATTCTCGACATTCGGATGCTTTGATGTTGGGATCAACATGTCCTCCGCCTCCAAAACGCCCGCTACGTGCTCTATGTAAGTTAGCCCCCGCTGGCGTTCTAGACCAAGAGGCAGGCCCCTCCACCTACCTGAAGCTGGACCCCCCGGCTCAGTCGCCGGGAATCACCCCCGCCGCTTTTCCAGCGAGTAGACTTTCTCCGACTCATTCCCGCCAGTGTGTGTGGTGGCATCACGGCGATTTGTGCTACATGACCATGGCCGATTCTGACTGCTTGCACATCTCTGGCAATGCTTCTTGCATTCACGTTCACGTACGTCCCAGCCTCTCTCAACCGGCCGCGTCAGCATTCTACGGTCTCCCTGGCCTGACCCCTGTGCTGTGGACTGCCACCGCTGTCTGCAAATGAGTTAGTTCACCGACATCCGACATCATCATGTTCTCGTAGTTGTGCGTCGCATCAGACGCAGACTGTCAGACTGTCAGAGCCGGAGAGCCTCGTACTACCTGCTCCGCACAAGAAGCCGCCATCGCCTATCGCGTATGCAAGAAATACGAGCGGCACTCTGGCAAGCCCAGACCCTTAGCATCAGATAGAGTTGCCTTTTCAGGCAAGAATTGGCCACCTTGCTCGCATTCGAGTGGCCAAGCATACCAAGCCATGGGCAGGAATCCCCCGAGGAGCATGCATGTGGTGGGCTCGTATGCGGAGGACAACCCGTCAACTTGTAAGCCCACCACCAACCACCACGGCGACGATCACAGCCGACTGGGCTCAACCTTGATGCATTGATCCGTGGCCGATGCGGAGGAGTGATGCATGATGAGAGAAGAGGCCAAAAACAAACTGCACCAGTGGGCTCATATCGCTTCAATCCGAGGTGGAGCAGCTTATCGACCGGCCACACGCCACCCAAGCCAAACAAAACACAACTAGTCGTAGTACAGTCAGGGAGAGGGAGGAGTCAACCGGGCGTCCCGTCGGCATGGATGAGGCAGTTGAGTTCCGGAGGAGAGCGACAAACGAATATCAAAGGCCAATTCATGAATAGGCACAGCGAAAGGATGGGATTTTCGCAGAGACCAGTGAGACCACTGCGTTGATATCAATGGCGACCCCTATTTGACCATGCATCCTTGAAAAAAAAAGAAAGGGTTTTCCCTGAGATTGCACGCAAAGGCTGAGCGGGGACCGTCCATCAACTGTAAGCCCCAGACGGGTCTCGGGAGCCTGAGCATCCCCCAAGCTCCAGCGCGGACCCCTGCTAGCTCGGTCCAACGCTGGTCCAAGAGGGGCTTGGGCTTGTCTGAGTGTCTGCTGTCGAGGATCCCGGGCATTCCTGGGCCACAGAATGCGCCGAGTGGCGGACGGTATGGATCATTTGGGGTCGCATGGCTCGTCGGAATCCCTGGGATGGGCGGCGAGCTAAGCCCAATGTTGCTCCTCTGGTGCCGAGGTCCCCTGCTCAGCTAACCATTCTGATGGAAGGAAAAACACTGGTGCTACAGGTCACTCCTCCATCCCCGCGGGTGGTCTGTGGTCGTGATATCGCCCAGCTACGGGTCTCGCCTCTGGGCTCATTTCTCATTAGAGCTTGTACCGCCTGTAGGTAGGTTGTAGCCGGCTACCCGGACCCGTGGATCTTTTTTTTTCTGTCTTGGACCCTCAAGCCTCCTTCTTCTCCTCTTTTTGCTTTCTCCTCATCTCTTGATAATAATACCGAGAGGCCCTCGTTCTTCACTTCCCGACAATCGTTATTTGCTTGTTTGCTCAAGCAAGTTGTTCGTCCTTCGTTCTTCCTACCCTAATTACTGACTCTCGCTCCTGCTCTTGTTTGACTCTCTTGCCGTCGTTTCCTCGTTTGCCCGTGGCGTCTTTTAGCCATCCATACCTACCTAATTGTACGTCGACTTGCTCCCGAGACCAAGCCTCCTTTCCTCTGTTGTCCTGGGGATAGCCTCTTGCATACCGCGCCTTCCCAACGGCCAGCTCGAGACCTCGCAGACTGGAAAGGCCGGTCCGCAGCTCGAGAGAGAAATAACAGCGCTGACCCGGATACTTTCAGTAATTCAACTCTCTCTTCCATCTCGTCCACTTACCATCCCCCGGCCTTCGAATACACATACATACCACAGCATCTCCACGACAAGTCTTGCTACGCAACACACATTTATTCACAATGCTGTCTCTCCGAACAACCATTCTGGCTATTGCCGCCTCTTGCGTTGCCGTTGTCAACGCCGACTACGTGATTGACCCCGACAGTGTCCCCCTGGACCAGCGAAGTTGGTATATCTGCTCGACCATCTAGGAAAGAGTCTAACAATGACACAGAGGCGTGGTGTGTTACTCAAAAGGAGGCGTGCCCCCTAATTTGCGAGCAGACGGGCGATGAAGGCACCAAGACGAACAGCTGCGACCCTGTAAGTGCTCACTGTCAAGCAACTATCGGCCGATGCATGTGCTGACCATATATATCCAGGAGACCCTCACGTACGGCTGCATCTGCGACGATGGTCTCCAGCCCAACGTCTCGGAGTACTCCCTGACCATCCCCTTCTACGTCTGCCAGGAATGGGGCAACCAGTGTGTTTCGGACTGCGACGGCAGCAACTCGTGTGCCCAATCGTGCCGCGAGGACAACCCTTGCGGTGCCAGCGACCCCAAGAAGTACAACGCGACCGGCACCGCTACTGGAACTGAGGCAGTCAAGGCAACTGCTAGTGCCAGCGCCACCGACGACGACAGCACAATCTTCACCGACGCTCCTGGTGATGACGACTCGGACGAGTCCAGCTCCAGCTCCGGCAACAGCAACGGCTCGGCTGCCCTCGAGGCTGGTCGGACATGGGGCCTCGCCGTGGTGCTGGGAAGCATGTTTGTCGGATTCGCGATGCTGTAAAAACGCCCGCTTGTCCGCTTGGTTACGATGAAAGGTGGAGGACCGAACCACCGATGCATGCAGCTGTTGCTTTGATTCGCTTCGCTTGTCTTTCTTGCTCATACATTCCTTGAGAGCCTCGGACGTCTAGGTGTTGGGTTAGCTTTTGGTGGCAGGGCATTGATTTCCGTCTTTTTCGATCTTGGGGGTATGGGGCGGCATGCCCTCTTTACTAATATGGTTAATTGTAGGGGGATAGGGGGGAAGGGGATGCGAGGTAGAAAAGGAGAGAATGGAACGTCGAGAACTGCGATGAAGCAGTAGAACCCATATGAGCTTTCCACTTGAGTGACGTTTGGACTCGTGACGGATTACCGCTCTGGCTCTCCCTCTCCTATGGTGTCATCGAGGTGAGGAGGCGTTCGGCAGGATCCCCCACATTCCGGATTCTCGGGACCCTTTGTGCGGCCGATCGGATTAACCCAAGGGCGACGTCGGCCTGGCAGGCCGCCTCTGGGCATTTGTATTGGTTTGTTTGTATTTCTTCTGGGTCTCAGGCCCTCGCAGCGGGAAAAAGCACATGTGAAATCACGGGCTCTGAACGTTCGAGAGGATCCATCGATCCTCGGTCCCCAACAAATCAACGAGAAACGGTCTCATGACGGTTTGTCTGTATGCACGTTCCTCCACGTGAGCCTGTAGGGCTGGCCGCCTTTTTCGAGATCGAGCAAAGAGAGCAGCTAGCTCGTCCGTATATGCCGCCCAAGGGTCGGGGGCCAAACTCTCATTGCTCTGACGGGTTTGTCCATTCCATCCATGGCTGCCCGTCAAGTGTCTGCCAGAGGACGGGCCGCTAATTGTCCAATTTTAGAGGCCGGGCATCTCTCCCCTGCAAGCGGATACCTTCAGTGGGTCAGGATCGCTGGCTACAGCAGGGAAGACAGCTCGCAGGCCAGGGGCTTGACTGGTACGAGATGGTAACTAATAATGACCAGTTCAATTTCGAGTTGATCTGTTGCCAATTGCAAAAACCTGCCCCTTTACACCCCTTCTCGAGAAAACAAGGGCGTTCTTTGTTATTTTGAGCTTTCTTCCTTTGCGCCGAAAAAAGGGTTCTTATTCCCAAGCCTCCTACGATATTGACCCCTTCACCGTCTTTCTTGGCCCGCCAGGTTTTTTGTTTTATTGATTCAGATTTGAGCCTCCCGTCCACCCCCCCGGTCGTGCCCGTTCCACGAATCGAGGCCGCCGCTTGCATATTTTGGCTTGAAACTTGACAAGATCTGCCATCCGGTCCCCCATCCCGCCTCAACAAAGCGCGCCGAGCACAAGCCTCGAGAACGCTGTCACGCCGCCCTGTTCCAGTCGTCACCACTCAGAGACCTCGATCCTCCCGCCCACGTGCAGCGCCTCAGGGTCTGATCGCCCCCAAGCTTCCGACCCGGCCGTTTGCCTGCCTGCCTGCCTGCCTGCCTGCCTACCTGCCTACAGCGTGTGTTGGCATCCGTTTCGTTTTGCGGTGCCGGAGCCGTGATTTCTCGAGGTCCCACTGCCGGGCTTTTTTTTGCCGACACCCTTTTCCATACCCTTTTAAAGGGGTCCCCCGCTTCCGGCCCCTCCCCTCCCACCATGTCCGGGAGCGAGACACTACCGCTCTTCCAACCCACGGCCACCGACCCGACCGGCACGAACATGGCTCCCAACACAAGTAAGTCAGAGGCGGAAAACTTGGGGGAATTGCCTTGCTGGAGCTCTATGCTTTGCCTGGGGTGATTGAATTTTCACCCGTTGTTTTGCTGACCATTGATGAATGCAGAGTCCAACGTCGCCGAGTGCATCTCCGACGATGCTCTAGTCCACCTCAAAACCTACAAGTACTCGAGCGTCGACCTATCCCCCGTCTCGAAATACATCCTCGGCCCCTTTGTACGTCTCTTTCGATGACCCGAATTGCTCCATTAGGGTCCTCCTCGCCTCTCTACACTGGGAGCCTCGAGAATTGGCCTCCTGAGGAGCTACCCATGCCTGCGTGCACCAGTACAAACGAAGCTCATGATAGCTAATCCTTGTCTTGTTCGTCATACAGTGGAATGCGTCCGTCAACCTTCTGCCGCTATGGATCGCGCCCAACATGGTGACCCTCCTGGGGTTCTGCTTCATCCTCGGAAATGTCGTGCTCTGCGAAATTTTTATGCCAGACCTGGTTGGACCGGTATGTTGACGCCTCACGGAGCACGCCCCCCCCCCCCCGAGAACTGGACGCTGATGGGGGAAACAATGTTGCAGGGACCCTCGTGGCTCTACTTTAGCTTCGCATTCGGCCTCTTCATGTACCAGACCATGGACAACCTCGATGGCAAGCAGGCCAGGCGGACAGGAACCTCGAGCGGCCTCGGCGAGCTTTTCGACCACGGCATCGACTCCCTCAACTGCACGCTCGCCAGCGTGCTCGAGACGGCCGCCATGGGACTGGGCACATCCCCCGCCGGTGTCTTTACCGCGCTGTGCCCTTGCCTGCCCATGTTCTTCTCGACATGGGAGACGTACCACACGCACACCCTCTACCTGGGCGTTATCAACGGCCCCACCGAGGGCATCCTCATCGCCTGCGCCGTCATGATCATCTCTGGCATCTACGGCCCTGGCATCTGGACCCAGCCCCTGAGCGACGCCCTGAGCGACTACCTCCCCGGACTGGCTGAGCTCCTGGGCGAGACCACCTTCCGGGACATCTGGATCGGCCTCATCATCAGCTCGCTCGTCTTCACCCAGATCCCCTTCTGCGTCCTCAACGTCGTCAAGGCCCGCAGGGAGAGGGGCCTCCCCGTCATGTCCGTCTTCCTCGAGTGGATCCCCATGGCCGTCTACACCGCGTCCATCACCGCGTGGGTCTCGTCCCCCTACAGCACCCTCATGAAGGAGAACCACCTCGTGCTCTTCTGCTTCACCATGTCGTTCGTCTTTGGCCGCCTGACGACCAAGATGATCCTCGCCCACCTGACGCGCCAGCCCTTCCCCTACTGGACCGTCATGCTGTACCCCCTCGTCGGCGGTGCCGTCCTCGGAAACCTGCCCCGGCTCGGATTCTCCCAGATCACCGCCGAGCTCGAGCTCTACTACCTCTACGCCTACCTGCTCTTCTCCATGGTTGTCTACTTCCGCTGGGCCTGGCTCGTCGTGACGAGCATCTGCAACTACCTCGGCATCAACGCCCTCACCATCCCCAAGGAGAAGCAGCTCGCCAACAAGCTCGCCCGCGACGCCACCAAGCAGCACTAGACCTAATAGGCATGGGCCGCGGCCCTAAACAATCGAACTTGCTTGAGACAAGTCTTTTTATAGGGTGTCAAGAGACAGGAAGACGCAAATACACGAGACATTCAACATCCACCTTTATAGATTCGACGCATCTGAACCCTGGGAGAAACGAACCAAAATGATGAAACGAGGGCTTGGGGAGCCACGGCAGTACAGAGGAGGACGGGCATATGCATGATGGGGGCGTTCGGGGGGCTCGATTTCTGATTTCTCGCATTCATTCCGGCGCCAGGATACCTGACACCCTTCACAGCGCCGTCAACGGCTACCACGGTATACTTATTGTAATATATTTTAAACGAAGATTATGTGTTTGATGGAAGGAATGGGGAAGCAAGGAGGCCCTACGTTGGATATGGCTTGGCATGCGCTTCGGACGCAGGCCGATACCAACCAGAAGAGAAAAAACATGAATAACAAACAAAGCTGAGTTACACACTGCCGCTAATGGTCATGATCCGTCGATACGGCAACGTCCTCCCACTCCTTGATCAGCTCGAGGGTGCTCTCGCACTTCTTCCTCACCACATCCAGACAGTCCCTCCCGAGCACGACCCTGAGGGGGAAGACCCTCCCCTCGGCGACGCCCGTGCCCGTGAGCACGTCGACGACGACCTCTGCCCCCTTGGCGACGTCCCCCCTCTGGGCGCTGTCGGCGCTGTCGAGCACGGCGCGGTACTCGTCGGCCCCCGTGGCGCCGTAGACGTCCCTCATCCTCCTGGCGGTGCTGGTGCGCTTCCCCTCGTTGAGGAAGGCGGTGCGGAACATGCCCGGCTCGACGCACGTCACGTTCACGCCAAAGGGCTCCAGCTCGGCGGCCAGGGCCTCGGTGAAGCCGGAGACGGCCCACTTGGACGAGTTGTAGAAGGACATGGCCGGGCCGCCGACCCAGCTGGCGAGGGAGCCAAAGTTTGCGATGGCGCGGCGGCGGGACGGCTGGGAGCGGAGGTAGGGGGTCACGGCGCGGGAGAGCTTGACGGTGCCAAAGACGTTTGTGTTGAACTGGTCAAATACTTCTTTCTCACTGGGTGTGTCAGTTGTCTTCTTATCTATGGGGATACTGGGACTACCTACGACGCCTCTTCGCAGGCCCCCTCGAGGACATAGCCTGCTGCGTTGACGAGATAGTCCAGACGGCCGTGGATGCCGTGAGCTTCCTTGACCTTGGCGGCGATGTCGTCCTCTGGGGCCGTGACGTCGAGGGTCAGGGCGTGGGCACCGGCGGCGACGAGGTCCGAGAGGGAAGAGGACCGGCGCGCCGTGGCGATGACGTGGTGGCCGCGGCGGAGAGCGGAGAGGGAGATGGCGTGGCCGAAGCCTGTGCCGGCGCCGGTGATGAGCCAGACGGGGGAGTGGGTCATGATGAGGTGTTTGATATGAGGAGAAGAATTAGGAACTTGAATTGAAACTTGTGTTGATTATGGTGAGCTGAGTTGATTCTTAAATACTTTGACATTCTCCTTCTTGTCCTCACTTATACCCCATCCATCATATCATGACCGTTCGTTCCTAGACTGCCAAACTCCTATCGCCTAGCGCATCGCGACAAGATTATAGTGGTGCATCTCGACTGGTTCTCGAATATTGAGATACCGAACCGAAAGTGATAGGCAAGTCCTAACGCCGAAATGCTGGGTTGTGTCTTGGTGTTGATGCTTTTCGGCGTTAAGGTGTGGAGTGACGTAGTAGCCCCTGGATAAAAGGATAAAAGGCGACTTTTCGATGGAACCGTATCAACAGCGGCCGTGTTTATACTGTGGCGGCAGAGGGATGGGAACCTCGGGGCATTTTTCGAGGCGGATGACTGGGAGGACGGGCAGGGGGCAGGAGGAGCGGCGGTATTCTGGGTACCAGTCCATGATTGCTGATGGGGATATCGAGTCAGAGTGGTTAGAAGATGGTGGACATGGAAATCCAGAGCGCATGCATCTTATAGTTGAGCTTAATTTGACCTGACCTGGGAAATCTAGTATCCTACTCGGTCATCTGACATCAAGACAACATCAACCGAAGCAGGAGCTGATTCGTTTTGTTCTCGAACCCAGAAGGGTTAGCCAAAAGAACAATACGTTGACCGTCAAAGAAACGAAGCCATCTACGGATAGAGTACCATTCATCCCGACGCAGCCCCCAACCAATTAGACCTTGGCATCCAAGCTAACGTAAACCAGAAAGTTCCCAGGGTCCTTCTTTCCCCTGATAGACCCCCAAAATGGTTACGAGTTACAGTACAGTAGTCCCCGCCCCACTATCCGACCCTGGCTCGGCTCGCGCATTGATTATCTGTCCCATCCCTTGATACAAGCTCCGAGGCTTCAGGTTTTAACCACCTCTTATTGACGCTTTCGTTTTCTCTCTCAACTGCTATTCCTGCGCTCATTCTTTTCTATAAAAATCCATTGAAGCTCGCCGTCGCTACAGAATTCAATCTGCGTTCCATCAATCCTTCCCAATCCCTTCCGTCGGAATGAGCTAGCCCCCCTTCCCCCCTTCTGC
>JABFEP010000164.1:0-18559 GCA_013618265.1 Fusarium albidum
TCGAGAAATTGAGCATCTGATCAGGTGCTCGATAACCCACGTTTCCAAGACCGAGTTCTTCCCAGCCTTTTATGCCGCCTACCAAGCTACTACGACAAAACAAAACATCAAGGCATCTTTCAGAGGGGCCGGGCTTGTTCCTCTTGACCCAGAAACTGTGCTCTCGAAGCTTGATGTGCAGCTACGGACTCCAACGCCTGACAGGGAGGAGCTGAGCCCTTGACCTCTTGGGTCTCAAAGACCCCAAAGACTGTACTCGAGGCCGGTTCACAGTCTGAATACCTTGAAAGACGAATCAGAAGGCATCAAAGTAGCTCCCCAGCATCAATTCTTGAGGCGCTTAAGTCACTTTCAAAGGGAACGAAGGCAATAATGCATCAGAATGCCCTATTGAAGTCCGAGAACCAGATGCTTCGACAGGCAAATGAGACTCTTAGCAAGCGGCGTAGAGTAAAAAGAGCCCGGCTACGTAATGGAAGGAAGATGACTGTAGGTGAGGGAAGGGATGAGATTGACCAGAAAGACGTTGATGCGCAGGTGATGGCCGAACTATCGAGAAGTGGTGGTCAGGGAAGGTCGGCGCCGGCGAGGGAAAGGCGGTGTGGAATATGTGGCAAGGCAGGTCATAATAAAAGAACATGTCAGATTGTTGTTGAGATATCTGGAGAAGAGAATAGCAATTAGTTTCAATTGATTGAATGTTGCGTTGTGTTATTATGCTATGTTCTGTCTTGAGGGTCGATATTTTTGGTACACTCGCTTGGTTGGTGCACTCGCTTATCATGTACGTTAGTTCGTTTCCTTGGAAAAGAAGAAGGGATAATGAAAGACCCCGTGGCATACCAACCCAGGCTTCACGCATACAGGACGACAGCAGCGGTAAATCTTTCCACAGGCGCATTTCTCTCTGGGTAGTCCTTATTAGAGGCCTTTCTTAGGGAATGTGGGAGCTTCGAGCCGGGGAATCACCCCCCAAAGGTTCACTGTGGTTTTTGCTCGCGATCGCAAGCTCTCGAGGAAATCCACGAGCAGGTCCTGACCGGCATGATGGTGAGGAACGATGCGTGCAACACAGATCAATATCTCCCACAGCATCATCAGAAAAGCTTCGACGTCCCCCGAAGACTCGGGTCCTGGGCAGCAGACGTAGATCCTATTTGCGGCGGCTATGGCGGCATCAGAAACATTTAAAACTGATTTCGGCGGTTTCGGCGCGGTTGGTCTTGCCGCTGCCCCTGTGAACGCCCCCTGTGGTACAGATGATATCGATGAATCTTGAGGGGCAGTCACGTCGGTCATGGCTGGCTGCCCCTTGTTGCTCAATGTGCTCTTGCGGGCCGTGGGTGCATCAGATGATAGGACAAGGGGCTCAAATATCGCGATTAAATCTCCCTCGGGCTCGGTGAGTCCCTCTTCTCTCAATCTCTTGAACCCCTTGAGTATTGAAGCGGAAGCAGGGCGAGCGACAGCCTGCTCCCCGGTGGAACTACCGCTGGCGGCTTCGTCCTTGGACGTGCGAGCGCTCTGAAGTGCTGATTCACCGTCCATGTTCGCGCGACGCCTTGCTTGACAGAGACTCGATAGGTGCTGTTGTCGATGCCATGTGAGGAAGCCTGGGGCGACTCTTGCGAGGGAGGGATTGGCGGACCGCCCGGGAATGACGACTAATATAATAAACGGAAACAGCCGGTTTCGCTCGACAACGGCACGAAGCATGTGCTACGGGTCTCAGGCTGTGTGTGTTTCATTGCCGGTACTCTGGGTATTGATGGATGATCTCTAGATCCGCTCTACGAAGCAGTGGCGAGGCTCCTGTTCAAGGCAGTGGCGGGGCTCCTGATGATCATGGAGACGACGACGCCTATTCACAGTTCGGCATAAGCCTTCCCCGGGATCATGGCAGCTATGTATGCACATTTGATCATTATTTTCTTCCCTGCGTCACTTTTAACTGCTTGGTGGTCTCTGACGATCTGTTTCTGGGCAGTGGCTATGCGAAAACCTCCCCGTAGGCCATCCGTGCCGAGTGATTCAGAACGACCATGCCACGAAGCAGGTTGGGGCTGCACCAAAGTACAGACAGTCCAGAGGTTATCCGAAGCATCACTCTAATTACGAGGGAAATCCGCTTGGCGTCACGGGGATCCTGCAAGAATTCCCACTCCTACCTAACACCTACCTGGCCTGGATCAATGGTCCACCTGGTCCACCTGGTCCAGTCCGTGCAATATACGAGGAGGGATGCAACAACTCCGGGTTTGATGTGGTCTACCATGATCCGACTAAACTGCTGCCACTTGACTTTTCTATGGCCGAGTCGACGCCCGGCAGTTGAGTT
The DNA here is from genome assembly GCA_013618265.1 of Fusarium albidum. Taxonomy (NCBI): domain Eukaryota; kingdom Fungi; phylum Ascomycota; class Sordariomycetes; order Hypocreales; family Nectriaceae; genus Fusarium; species Fusarium albidum. The sequence continues at coordinate 2,339 of JABFEP010000164.1, forward strand.
GAGATTGCATCCCGTGGCCGCCAGTTATACCTACACGCTGGGAACCGAGGCGGGCAGATTTTGGGTAATGGAGGGAGATGATCAGACCGAAGGGCTGGGTTGAGGTAGAGCTAATTCTGCTTGGATGGAGAAGGAACTAGAGAGTTTTATCCTTATTGATCTTCTTGACTCGACCTGCTCCGTGGTGCCAAGTGTCTACCTTTAACAGCCTCTAAGGCAGCGAGATTTTAACCCCCGACATCCGACATTGCTTCCGAGCCCCTGAGATCACACTCCATGCCTGATGAGGCAATGGCCCTTGAGGCCAAGTTTCCCAATCCAAAATCAGTGTTGTAGTCAGACAGTATGTGCTTGGCCCCATGACATAAAATATCCTCAGGAGGTGTTCATGGATCTAGCTTCCGTCCTCATCCTCAAGAGCAACAGAACCGACTATGCACATCCATCAATGGGATCCGATCGATGTCGAGGCAACACTCGCGTCACTGACGTTGTCCGAAAAGATTTCTCTCCTCTCAGGTTAGTCCACTCGACACCCTTTCCCTCAGTATCTAACTCATCACAGGCGCCGACTTCTGGCACAGCAAAGGCCTCCCCTCACACAACATCCCTTCGGTAAAATGCACTGATGGACCCAACGGCGCCCGCGGCGGACGCTTCTTCAACCCGGTCCCCGCACTCTGCATCCCCTGCGGAACCGGCCTGGGCGCCACCTGGAGCCCCGGCCTCATCTACGCCGCGGGCCAGCTGCTCTCGCGAGAGTGCGAGGCCAAGGGCGCCCACGTGTGGCTAGGTCCCACGGTCAATCTGGTGCGTGGGCCTCTCAACGGGCGCGGATTCGAGAGCTTCTCGGAGGATCCTCACCTGAGCGGCGTGCTAGCTGCGGCCATCATCCGGGGTGTGCAGAGCAGAGGCACGCTTGCTGCCCTAAAGCACTTTGTGGCCAATGACCAGGAGACGCAGAAGATGTCGACTGATATCTGCATGTCTGAGAGGGCCTTGCGTGAAGTCTACCTGAAGCCTTTCCAGATGGCAGTCAGAGACGGCAAGCCAAAGGCTGTCATGTCGTCTTACAATAAAGTCAACGGCACTCATGTTTCGGAAAGTCAGAAGCTTCTGGACCAGGTTCTGAGGCGGGAGTGGGGTTTTGACGGGCTCATCATGAGTGATTCGTAAGATCTTGCCAGGATGCATTGTTTAGATGATAGCTAATAGCAGTAGGTTCGGTACATATGGATGCACCGATGCTCTTAACGCAGGCGTGGATATCGAGATGCCTGGTCCGTCAAGACACCAGGCTGACAAGGCCGTCGTGGCTGTGACGTCTGGAAAGGTGTCTCAGAAGACGATAGACGAGCGAGTAAGAAAAGTACTCGAGTTCGTCAACAACACGGCTGCATCACGAGTCTCGGCGGAGGAGACCACCCGCGATTCGCCAGAGGACCGTGCGTTGAATCGGCGTCTCGCCCAGGAGAGTATCGTGCTTCTCAAGAACTCTGAAAATATCCTGCCCCTTCGACCCCAAGACTGTGACGACGTTGCCATCATCGGCCCCAACGCGAAGCTCCCTGCTGCGTGTGGAGGAGGAAGTGCCAATCTACGGCCGTATTACACGAGCTCCGTCTTCCAGGGAATCCGAGATCAACTACCCTCCGGAGCATGCATCCATTTCGAGCCAGGCGTATTCGGGCACATCCTTCTTCCCTATTTCACCGGCGAACATGTCGTCGACGAGTTTGGGCAGCCAGGCGTCTCTGTCGCCTTCTTCAACGAACCCGACTCGGTTCTGGACAGGACACCCTTTGACTATCAGAACGTCCCAGATACCACCTACCAGCTCATGGACTACAGTCACCCAGCGAAGAAGGACGTATTCTACATGTCAATGAGGGCAGACTACAGACCTGATGTCGACGGCCTATACGAGTTCGGCCTGGCCAGCTACGGCGTCTCAAAGCTTTACATTGACGCCAATCTCGTGATTGACAACGAGACTGAGCAGTCTCACGGCGGCATGTTCTTTGGCCACGGCTCGACGGAGAAAGGCGGCACTCTCGAGATGACGGCAGGTCGCACATATCGCCTGCGCGTAGAGGCGGGCAGTTCGTCAACTTCGAGGGTAACAGGGGGTTCATTCATCCCTGAACGAACCACTGTGAGATGTCATCGCAAAAAAGAGAACATGCGGTTTATGTGGATCGAACACATGACCTTCAGATATCAATGATTGAAGTGTGACTTCAGTCTGACGCTCTCCCAACTGAGCTAAACCCGCTTGCTGAATATGAAGCTGTAACGGCGCAAGGTGAGAATTTCACCTGCGGCCTGACTTGACTGGCCTGGCTCACGACTCAGTTGTCTGAGAAAGTATGCCACTAACTAGCCCGCCAGAGAACACAATTCCATTAAGGCCAAGAGCAGTCTGAATCCGCCATCTCATCGGGCAACCACTAGCCACGGCAATCTCCCGCCGATCGTCATATCTTTGAGCGCGTCTTCGGCGGAAGTTGGCCGAGTCGGCAACCCGATCCGTACCGCAGACTGAACGAGATGACAGGCCCTTGCCTGACGACTCTGGGCTCTCAATGGCTACGGAGGCCGAGCCAAATATCTGAAAACAGCCCCATCCCCGAGTAGCTCAGCTGGAAGAGCGTTCGGCTGTAACTGATTACATCGCCACCGAAAGGCCACCTGTTCGAGCCAGCTCTCGGGGAGCGTCATTACTTTTGGAAGTTTCCAAGTATTGAAATAAAAAGTATCTCCAAGGTGGTGCTTCACGTCGCGCTAGAAATACACGAACCACGCAATCTCTCGCTTTAGATACCCAGGAGGCTGACTAATTTGCCTCCGCCGAATTTTGGCCTCGAGCGGCGTAGGAAATCTTACCACATCCCTGAATCCGTATTCCTTGATAAAGAACGGCTCAGTCCCCGAATCTGTCCCCGTAAGCTTATCCTTAATTAATATCTCGCCTGCAATGAATTCTGTATTTACCGTTATCGGCATTGCAGCAACCGTGCCCTTGATATACAGAATCTTCTCGCTGGTCAGCCCCTACTTGCGACCATGCCGCCTTCATCGCTATGCCCATCTCTCGCCCTCGGGTGCAACGCCATGGGCGCTCGTGACTGGCGCTTCTGACGGCATTGGACGCGAGCTTGCGACCGAATTAGCTGCCAGGGGCTTCAACGTTGTCCTGCATGGCCGAAATCAGACCAAGTTATCAAGCACCGCGTTGGCACTCCAAGAGAGATTCCCTTCTCGTTCCTTCAACATCTTGATCGCAGACGCCAGCGCTGTCCAGTGTACCAGCTGCCTCCATGGCCACACAGGCCAAGACCAGCAAACGGGATCCGGAGTTGACTTTGAATCTATCCAGAGGCAACTCGAGGGTCTGCATCTCACCGTGGTAATCAACAATGCAGGAGGGGGGCCTCAGGACCCGACCTTTGCCCCATTGCACGAGAGTCTTGAGGAGAGGATCACTGGGAATATCAGCTTGAATGCTCTTTTCCCGCTGCATTTAACCCGCACGCTTTTACCCACCCTGATACGCAACTCTCCGGCTCTGGTCATGAACATCAGCTCCATGGGCGACCAGGGCCTTCCGCTCCTGGTCTCATATTCAGCAAGCAAGGCATTCTTGATGACAATGACCGAGGCTGTGGGCCTGGAGATGGATCTTGCTAGTCACGATGTAGAAGTCTTGGGTGTTAGGGTGGCCAAGACTACGGGCGTGTCATGGCTCAAGGCGCCTCCCAGTCTGTTCCTCCCCACGGCCGAGGTCATGGCCAAAGCTGCTCTGGGGAAGGTGGGTTGCGGGAGGAGGATCGTGGATGGGTACTGGGGACATACCCTACAGGTCCGTGGGGCTGATTTTCTCCCAGGGTTTGTGTTGGATAAGCTCAAGTTGCATGTCATGAAGGGACAGAGGGATGCCGAGCTGGAGGTCAAGAAGGCATCATGATTGACGTGGGCACTGCATCTAACTGCGCACGGCTCAGGAACATGAGATCTCTGCACTCGTACGTTGCGAGGTATTCAGGAATGGAAATATGATTCTGATTTGGTATTGAAGTCTCGGTGAAAACAAACAAGATAGGAATACAACTCCCTTTACACCTCCCCCGGCAGGGCGAAGCATCTTGCCTCGAAGCTCAGCCGCAGCGTTTTAGCCTCATCATCCCAACACGGTGGTCGGTCCTGTCGTGCCCAGCGACTCAACTCCTCCCGAACGTATTGCAGGTGCCCTTGCGGACTCTTCTTCCATGTGATGTGAAAGTCCCCGCCATGCGTCTCGTACATGTAGTCGGCGCTGATGTGGAAATGATCCATTTCCTTTTCTGTGAATCTCCGTAACATCGCCCCCGGCTGCTTGGGAAGCGGCACACGGTCATGCGAGTCGGCCACTCCGCTGGTCTTTGGGTAGACTACCGAGATTGTCCGCAGCTGAAATAGCTTCTGCAACGCAATGGGCAGCCAAAGTCCCCTGTCGGAGACTGACACCGCAAGCGCTAGGTGCTGGATCGATTCGGGCCAGGCTCCGTCGCGACACATGTCGCAGAATGGGTAGAAGCTCTTTTCATCGAGATACAGAATGTCGGTCGAGGGGTCGAAGTTTCGGGTCAAGGGGAGACTCTCAAGAGCATTTTTGCGGGCCTCGCGACTGACTGCCAAGAGGGACGAGCGAGGGTTATGAACGGTAAGCTTTGCCGTCTTGACAGCGGGTGTGAAGCCTGCTGAAAGAACGCAGACGCTGGATCTCCCATCAGTAGATGGTAGAGCAAGTTTCCATATTTCCCGTCGTAGCTCTGGTGGTAGTAGGGAGAATTGCGTAAAGGTTGGTTCTGGACGAGTTCCCGAGCCGTGTGTAGGCGCAGTGGTTTTGGAGGATATGTTTTTCTTGCTTCGACGGGCCATGGTGCTAGATGAGGGCTGGTAGGAAATTGATGAGAGTCGTTCTCTATCCTCAAAGAAAGCGTCCAAGTGCATCTTTTTATCCTAGATTACTTGAGGCAATGCCGGGTTGCCTCTTGTCTCCCCGGTTTCTCTACTTTGCTGCGCCACGTCATAGCCCGCGGGGCACCGAGCGAGGCTTACTCTGGCTACACAACCCTGGTCCGACCAGTGAAGATGGTGTTTGTCTTATTTATTCTTCCTTACCGGTTCAAAGATAATATTCCTTTATACAGTTCCCGGGTCATTTCATTGATTCTGTGATGAACTTCGCCACCTTAGGTTCCTACCTCAATGTCGTTCAACCAAAAACCAGTCAGGCGAATAACAACCTCAGTTCTTGCCTGTTGATCCATCCTTGCATTCCGTGCATCACGTACGTGTGACGACGACTAAAGGGTCAGTCTTATCAAACCCACTGTCCTGCTCAACCAGGCGAATAATGGCTCCCAGTTGGAAGGCCTCCAGTCCATTCCCAGCACACCTATATCTGGTGTTTCGAGTGAATTCAAACTCCAGACTGGATAACCTCCAGTCTCCTGAGCCTGGCGTACGTTAATATCCATCGCATTGTATCGCTTGCGTTACTGATGAAAGGGGTTCAATTCTTTCCTGTTCCCCCACGCCATGTGCAATGATCCCCGACTTGCCCTGGCCCAATCGGGTCTAGATTCTACCTCTGTCAAGTAAATATCTGTTCTTTGAGTGAACGTGAGGAGTTATTTAGCCATTTACTGGCACCATTAAAATTGCGTTAAGGATAGATGAAGGTATAGAGAGTGGAAAGAGATATTAATCTAGCTCTTCGAAACCAATAGACGCTGATATATCACATTCATCAGTTGATTCAGTTCACCGAGCTATTTCGGAAAACAGTCATAATAGCGTCATGAAAGAGTCAATATTGGCATCTCGAGCATGCCCTCGGGTCTCTCCATGTTCAGAGTCTGATAGATGCCATGACCGCTTCTGCAACTTGTAATAATAATGCAAAAAGCCTGAAGGGCCGTCAGCTTACATATCGCAAAAGAACACGGTTCCGCTTCTGCAACAGGATCTGATCAGACATAGAGCTCCGGAAACCAGATGTCCATGACGAACCCACCCGCAAAACCATGGGTCCTACTGTCTCATCTTATCCGGTGCTCATTGCAATGACCATAATCGCCAAGCCAAGCTGCCCAACGTTAGCCCGGCTGCATCGAGGACTCCGTCAAAGGGGGTCTCACCACTAGACATGGGTCCAATCTCTGCATAACAGCGCTTCCGGATGAGTCGCTCTCTGTGATGGTAACTGTGGCTTGGGACTCGCTCTCTCTGGCAATCACAGTCGCCTCAGTTCCGGGCCCTCTATCAACGGCCGTCGCGTCCGGTTCCACCTCCGAAGTAATCGTTGCCTCCGTATCCGCAGGTGATGTACGAGAATCGGCCTTGTTTCCACAGTAATCGTCGTAGATGCTCACAGCACTTGAGAAATCGGCCGTGTTGCTGCACCGCAATATGACACATGTCGAAAGCCAGGACACAGCTGAAGACCGAAGATCGGCACGGCAATAACATGAATCCTCGGCGTTTCCCGGGCACGTTGGCCCATCGCAGCAGTCAAGGACCATGCCAATGACGTCTTGTGCGTCGTTGTTGTCCGGGTCACCGTTCCAAAAGCACTCCGTGGCACAGGACCTCTGTTGCCTGTATTTTGCACCTGATGCGATTGTCTGAGTCGCCTGTGGAAATACGAACTGCGGCAGGCACGCGAGGCCGAGGAGCAAGTACGAAACAAACATGCCTGATAGCATAAGGGTGTGTATTGTGACGGTCTTGACGCAGCAATGGGATAGAAGGTGGACGAGGCTGGGCCTTGCGCGACCTACATGTACTAGAATGAAAGGTCAAGGACCACCTTTATACCTGGATCGCCTTGCATCAGGACAAATCATTGTCCGGGACAATATTGGTGCCCATTTTCAGCTGGAATCCCATGGCTGAGCTATCAGACGTGGCGTTGCGGCCACAAAGCGAGCTGGATTCACCAGCTGAACAATTTGGAGATGGCTCTCCACGACATCGCTTGTGATACTCAATATCCACCTGTAATAGATATAAGAGTACGGGTATTGATAACAGAAACAACAAATCACCATATCCATTGTATTATACTAAAGATGCTTGACCCTTTTGGCGGTGGAATTAAGCACTCGCCCACCTGGTTCCCACCACGCTAACTAGAGGGACCAAGGGAATGAGGCGGTGAGATTCAATAGCTCCAGCGTGGCTGTATGGCTGAATGGCTCCTGGTCTCGACTGTCGGAGGTGTGACTGGCAAATCCTCGCAGCACAATGGCGTTGAATCACTTGACCCTGGTGTCGGAAGTTGCTCAGTCTTCTGCAACTTGAAGGGCAGGTTACTTCCACGACAATAAAGAATGTAGTTGTGTTCCTAGTCATCAATATTATATCGGTAAAAAAGCCCTCAAACACTCTCCTTTATCCATACCAGCCCCCGTGCTGATCATCTCTAATATCGCACATGTCTCGCAGTTCGTCCTCGCTTCCAAAGAGAATCGTGACAAAAACACGATCCAGGCCAGTCGAATCCGGCTCAGAATGTATGGGCGAGTCCTGTTGACCCCGGCTGAACCGGATAACCTGCCCGCGCTCGATAGTGACCTGGGGATACACGGATAGCCTCTCTGCCAATTCAGGATCAGGGCCGTTCTGGTCCCAGCGCTGTCCAGTCTCGGGTCCCCTTTCCAGTATGGCGGTGACAGCTGGACCAGGTTCCATGACCCTGGTTGGCGGACCCAGTATCGTAAAGCCATACTTGGAATGCGGCATCTTGGGCTCGGGGCATGTGCAGTGGAACATCCTCCCATCAGTGTGCCATCTTGGCACAACCCACAGATCCGTAGGCCCCGTCAGGCGAATGCAGAGCCAGCATGAGTGTGTAACATGAGGGCCAGAGTTTCCCGTGGCCGCGGCCTCAGTGATGCAGTCTTGCTCAGCTAGAGAGAGAAACTTGTGCATAACCTGCTGGACAAGTTCTTGGTTGGCATCCGAATTCGAGTGAATGTAGGCAGCTGCCTGAGAGGACAGGAACTGGGCGTCGAAGGGTCCATAGAGCCCGCCGCTGCAAGTTTGTTTGACAGAGGTCAGAAGGCACGGGGGCAGGGGCTCATGCGGGAAGATTGCAAATGGGGCCGGTCGAGTCGGGCCAGGAGCGCTACCAGTACAAGCATCCTCTCGCTTGGACTCCATGTCGACTGGAGGACGAGTTGAAGTTGCAGGAGAGTGAATAGTAAGAGGTTGGATTGTTTATGAAGCCTGGAATCGGGGATGACACACCACTCTGCAGACGGTACCGGTACGACTTTAACCCGACATTAGGCACCAGCGCCATCCTAAGCCTTTGGAATAAGTTATCAAGTAAACGGATATAGTATTTGGAACTTGATGAAATATAATGTCTTTATTTATCTAAGCGTAATATAGCGTCGACAAGCCGATTCTCCATCTCAAATCGGCCGGACATTCGGCCTTGCGACATACGACTCTTCCACCAGCTCCTCGCACAGTTTGCCATCAACCTCCCTGCCCATGAGCCAGCCAATACCCATCAAGGTGTCTGACATGCTCTTCCGCGAGATCTTGAGTTCCCGAAACATGCCGTCAAACGCGTGCGGAAGACCAGGGTACACGTCCAGTCTCGTGGCCACCCCGTGAGCACGCAGTGCTCTCTCATATATGAGTCCATCGTCCCTGAGCGGATCCTGGCCAGCGACCTGGATGAAGACAGGAGGCATACCCGAGTGCGGATGTTCGGACTGAAACGGGGAGAAGGCCGGCGACATTATATCCGGACGATAAGCGTCCATCACAAAGTCCATGGCCTCCTTGTCGATGACCATTGAATCGGCGTTCTGTTCCCTGGCGAGATAAAAGTCCTTGTACTGAGCGGGCACGATTTCCTCCTCCAAGACGTAAGGAATGCACGCCCAGACTCCTGAAAGTTCGGGCGTGCACTTCTCTGCAACCCATCGCTGCGCCGTGACCGCCGAGAGGTTTCCCCCGGCAGATACACCGCCGATGTAGAACCCAAGCGAGAGGTCGCAACCGAGGTCCTTCGCGTTGTCCACTTGGCTCAGCCACTTCATCGAGTCCCAGACGTCGTCGGGCGCGGCGGGAAAGCGATGCTCCGGCGCCAGGCGGTATGAGAGATTGACGACAATGATGTCGTGGAGAGATGCGATGGCTCGCGACTGGTAGCTGTGGATGAAGGCATTCCCCAGGCAGAAGCCGCCGCCATGGATCAGGACGAACATGGCCCGGGCTTCGGATGATGAATTGGCTGGATGATGGATGCGAAGCTCGCTATGGTAGCCGTCTCGCATGGGGATCTTCTTGGTGTACTCAATCTCCGTGGATGGTGGTGTGGGAGGTGGATTCTGCTTGAAAGCCGCTGCCATGACAGACAGGGGAGGGTTCGGAACATCTCCAGCTTTTGAAAGATACTGTTTACAAGTCAGTGACTGGAAACGATAGGGATGCATGTCTCTAACCTCGGCGAGTTCTGGGCTTGAAGATGGCATCATTGGCTGTTTAGCGTGTGTCGCTGGAGATTCCAGGCATTACGTCCTCGAAATACTCACTGCGTCTTCCCAAGTGCCAAAATGGCTTCCTTTGTTTCATAGTGAGACATGTTGGCGATGACGATCGGTTGGTAGTAGAGTTGACTGGTGGTATAGGAAAGGTGCAACTCCTATCTATTGATAATTGATTATAGTAGGAGGAGACGGCGATGATTTATCACAGCCTCGGACAGTTCAAGAAGCCCGAATCAATTTACGAGCTCGTTCAGCCACCCCTACAGCCCTTGACTCGTGACTTGGATCCTGGCACATCTTCCCCATGAAATGGAGGCCCCGGGGCCGCGGAGTTAGTGCCCTAAATCCAGCATTTCCGACTTTCCGGTAACCAGCAGGGCCCCGTTCCGAATTTCCAGGATTCACTCACCAACATCATCACTCATCAGCACGTTGACCGATGGATCAAGCATGGTCAGATGATATGGATTCGACACGGCAGAACGAGCGTCTGCGTGCGGAAAAGAAGAGACACACGGACCGCGTGGCCCAGCAACGACATCGGCAACGGCAGAAAAACTACACTGCCGAACTAGAGAATCAGCTACGCCTGTTGAAAGAGGGCAGCGGTGGCCAGATAACTCGGCTCGTAGAAGAGAATGCTCAACTGCGTCGCGAGGTAGGCGAACTTGGCCTTGCAGCACACACACGCGCACATCCCAACTGACCTGCCGCACTCATCTAGCTGCATCGGACAAATGCCCTTCTAGATGACTTGACTGAGGTCCTCGGCCGACGGAGTGCCCATGTGTCCATCTTGGCGGACAGCAGGGCAGATGCTCTTGCGGGCTCGGGCATTCACCACTCCGAGGGCAAAGAATCTCCAACGGTGGACCAAGCGCAGGAATTCGACTCGACCGAGTCTGAACAGCTGCTGACCTTGGCCACATCAGCATGGCAATGGCCCCCACGGGACCAAGCTATGAAGTCCATGGAGTCCGCGGACAACCCGCCAGGGCGGCAACGGGCAGTGGTACTGAACGAACCCTGTATCACAGCATCATGTGCCTCCCTTGACTCCCTTGGCCGGCCAGGACACGACATCAGCACGTGGTCTCCCCCGGCGCAACAGCCCACGTATAGGGCAACACCTGTGCCTCAACAGGGGCAAGAAGGAGCCCCTGGTCCAGATGACATCATGTTCAAGCCTCTGGAATCGAGATGCGGCCAGCAATGGGGCTCTTTCTGGAACTCTCCGTCGCCGTGGGCTCTGTCATTCCAAGCCGCTACACCCATCCACTGCAGCACTTCGAAAGTTATGATGCCACCGCTGCCGTGCGACTACCATCTGCATCGGATACTGAACGAGGCGCGGGCTTTCATCTCCAGCATTGGGCCGCCGACTATTGCAGACTTTATGTTGGATGATTCGCCGAATGCACTTTCCCACCAGCTCAAGCTGTACAAGGGTCCTTTAAAGAGACGGCAAATGCACACCGAGTTCTTTGCATCGTATTGGATTCTCTACCTATTCTTCCGGGTGAGTTGACTCATGGGGTCACAAATTCCAAGATCAATGGCTAATCTTGGGCTTCTCGGCTAGTGGCAAGTTACTCTCAATCAAACTGCATTTGAAGAGCTGCCGTCATGGATGCGTCCTACAAAGCTGCAGCGGGAGGTCGAGCACCCAGGTGTGATGGATCAAGTGGTGTGGTATGCCCTTTTATGCTGCTTCTGACATTTGATCAGCGACTAAGTTGAGTTTCCGCTATACAGGCCTGACCTTCGAGACGAGATTATCAAGTTATCATTCGTTGATCCCGATGCTGCTTTTGGAGTATTGCTCGACATTGGCCAACATCTCGTCATTGACCTGGGAAAGCCACAGGAATCGTCGACGGGGTGCTTTCAGCGATGGATAGAGGAGCTCTCGGACTTAGCAAGGTGGAAACTAGATGCTTTGTTCTTTGGGAAATATCCGCAGTGGAAGTGGACTTTGGCACGATGAGGGCTGTCTGTGCCATCTGTGGTTTAGTATTAGGAGAGATCATGACCGACTCGCGTCCATCCATAACCTTGGCGTCCCTGTGTTTCTAACTACGAGTAGTTAGGTCAACCTTCAAGCTATGTTGAGGTTTTTCCGTGCCTGAATTAGTGACCCTCTGGCAGTCTAGTCTGGATTTGGCTGCTGTTGCCGCCGTGGCTCCGACTGAGTCAAGCACCTTTAGTCAATCGCCCCTGATTTAGATCCCATGCAAGTGGAGTGATCAAGTCAAGCAACCTTGGTCAACGTCAGTTGAGTCAGCTACCTCTAGTCAATCGATACGATTTTGGACCTCGATGGATGTAGGGGCGAGATGAACCCGAGTCTTTCGGGGCAGAATGTCTCGCAATGAGTTTCCGAGATAATCTCACCATCTTCTCTTGGGTGCGTAATTTCGTGGAAGTGGTTTCTTGCTTCGAGATATATTACACCTCCATTGCGAACAGATTTACGGCTTATAAAAAGAATACTCTAGCTTGGGTAACGGAGACACAGTGTGGCAGAGCACGAATTTAATTCTTCATATCGACCATCAGTTGACTCTAACTGCCAACTACCGACCCAACCCAGGCCCGCATTTGCAAACCCCTGACACTGATTCACCTAGCAGATCAGGCCACCATCAATGGGAATGACGGTCCCCGTCATGTAAGACGCATCGTCGCTAAGGAGAAACACGGCCAACTTGGCAACCTCCTGGGCCCGCCCTGGTCGACCAAGCGCGCTGGCCTTGACAGGCCCCATGTCGCCTGGACCAAGGCCCATCACAGCGGCTGCCTTGCCCGTCATTGGCGTGAGGATGTATCCTCTGATATCATGTTAGTCACGGTGCAAGTATGGAGAACTCTGGGTACTCACGGCGCGACGGCGTTCACCCTGATGTTGTTCGAGCCGACTTCCTTAGCGGTGCTTCGAGTGAGACCACTCACGGCATGCTTGCTTGCAGTATAAGCAGCACCGCCAGCGAATCCAATCAGACCTGCCGCGCTGGATGCATTGACGATGGAACCTCCTGGCTGCATATGCCGCAGCTGGGCTCGCATGCAGTTCCAGACACCGCGGAGGTTCACGTCCATGACGAAATCATACCCGGTATCGTCCTGGGCAACTATATTCAGAACACCCATGTTGTCGTCAATGACGCCTGCGAAGTTGACCGCGCGGTGGAGACCGCCCAGCTTGGAAACCGTCGTCTCAATCCAGGCGTCAACCTCGGAGCGGATAGTAACGTCGACCCGTGAGGTCAGTATGATAGCGTTAGGGCCGCCGAGCTTTCTAAGTTCCGCTGCGGCGGCTTCCAAGACAGTCTCCTGCACATCGGCGAGAGAAAGCACGGCGCCCTGGACGGTGAGAATCTTGGCAATTTCGAAGCCCATCCCAGACGCGGCTCCTGTGTCTGTGTTAGCAAGATAATGGTAGTAGAGTGCGCAGGCATGTAGTTACCGGTGATGGCAACCACATTGTTCGAGAAAGATGCCATGGTGATGGTTGCAGAAGGGGAAGAGCTAGAGTTGAAATAATAGATCTGGGTCGAGATATTGGGTAATCCGTGAGTTTGAAAGAGGAGGGTACTGGACTCTCACGTTATTTATGGACGAGGAACCGAGCCTGTGATGCTAATATGAAGTCTCGGGATCCTTGATGCCCCGAGTCGGGTTTGGATATCGTGATAGCCCGCTGAGAGCCAGCTTTTGGGTGTACCTGATAGCCGTCGTTTCGCTCGAGTCATTTTGTGCACCCTCGGGTGGGGAAGCTATAGATAGCGGCAAGACCTACTTCGTGAGGTGTTATGCAAAGGAAATAGCGGACAAGCCACTTGTATTTGCCCGCCGGATATATGGTGTGTAAAGTCCGTGGCTGGACCTTGTAACTGCAGTTGTGCCATCATCCTCTGCACGGCTGGATTATATACCCAACCAGGAAATATCAAATACGCAATATAATAGTCACTTTCAGAGTATGGATGGGATCCCCCCTGAGAGTCAGCGGCTCAAGATGGGAGATTGTGAGTAGTGTATAAACAAATATCTGGGTCTAGCTGAAGGAGTTTTTGGGTATGTCCTGTTGGACTGGGAGATGGTGAAATTAGGGACGACCAGGCATCCCAGTTCCAGATGATGACTATTGGTCTTTCTGAGTGCGGAGGAGAATGATGCGCTGATGCACGGCATGGATGGAGCTGAGCTGACATGGAGCTTCTCGAGACATGAAGGGCAAGCCACCCAATCCGCGCAGTAGCCACATGCGGTATAAGCAATAAGTCTTGTCGGACTAATCAGAGGATAAGATTTGATGCACCCGTGGTCAGTGATTATATGACTCCTAGGTGTTATCAAGCACATGGATGTAGAAAATGAAAGGAGTAGCCAAGACTAAATCACGGAGTCGGCCTCGGGGGGCTTCATCAATCGTGTACCACGTAACTTAGGAGATAGAAGCCGCCCGAACAGATGCGCGCACGCTCGTATCTCACAGTAAGGGGGCAATATCCACTCGCACCTTGTGCAAAGGGGCACCTGTTGCTCACTCCAAAGGCGTGACGTAGGGGAGGACAGAGGCGGCCTGAGTTCTATTCTTCCGAGATGAGTTCCGCCACAGTCGGTACTCGAATTCAGCCTGTTTATCGCCATCCTGGACGGCGCGGGATCCGGAATCCTCGGGGCGGGGAGTAATGCCGACATGGGATATCCCGCCACTGCGCCAGGCTCGGCAAGGCAAAGGCACGTACCTATACAAGAGGGTTGAGCGTGCTCTTATGAGACGAGTGAGTTTGCACTCTGTTCCATTCGTCGCCTTACGAATCATCTACTCACGGAATCCAACCTTTCACAATGGAGCGGGCTCGTGTCAATCCCGTTGTTCCCGGGTTTGCCCCCGATCCCTCGATCGTTTACGTCGATGGCACCTACTTCCTTGTCAACTCTAGCTTTCACATCTTCCCCGGCTTGCCGGTATACGCCTCGAAAGACTTGAGAGAGTGGAAGCATATTGGTACGTTTTTGTAGCTTAGACCTTTTGGACTTTCCTGCTTACAATTACAAGGCAATGCCGGTGATTTTCGGTGGTGGCATGGCTGCTGGCCTGTCCGCCGCTCGCCTCGACTTGAATTCTAGCCAGAGTCGGCTTGTTTAGACTGCGCGGTGGTCGACCTCGCCTACGCCTTGACAAGTCGATATATTCTTCTAAACCCACCCGTTATCAGCTGCGCAGGATATTCCCACTGCGCCTTCTCATTTCCTAACTCTTACAACGGCATATAATCCTCCACAAGGCTGAATGGTCTCCTAGAAACCACAGGAGCTCACCGTTGATATCGAAATCTGAAGAGGGGATAATGTAATCCCAATTGAAATCCAAGGTGTTATCCACTGCCATCGAGTTGTTAAATGGAGTCCCTGTTGTCACGATAGGGATGTCAACATTTTGGGTTTCGTCGTTCGGAGCGAATTCAGATGATTCCTGTAGGGAAGGATAGCTTCCGGTGTCTTGGAGCGTGTGATCCGAGGTTGCGCAGCCCAGAGGGTTGGTGCACTCATTGAATGTAGGGCTATTCGGTAGAGGCGAATTCTGTGTCTGTTTTGCTTCTGTTTTGCTTCCGATGCGTTTTCGAGTTGATCCGAACTCTGTGATAATACGTGATGCTTGCCAAGTAGAACAGATGCCCGACATTGGCTCGGCTGGCTATCATGTATCGCCCCCGTCTTACGGCTCAAGTCATCAGCCTCAACCATGGTCTTGATATCTTTCTGAACCTTGATACACCAGGCTACCAACTCCCAGCCCAAGTGGCAGGCGACCGTCTCCCCCGAATATGGCCCCGCTGAGCTTCAGGTCTTGAAGATGTTTCAGCACCTCGGCGATCCGGAGTGCGTGAGAAACAGCCTTGCTGCGCCATTCGGCAACTAGGGCTGGAGGTGCATGAGTGACAAAAGATGCTGATATGCCTTCCATTACCTGCTCCGGAAGACAGGTCCGATATTAGGTCACAGCAAGTGTGTAGGTACCACGTGTTGAGATTGAAGAAGGCAGCGAAATCGGAGGTGTTGGTATGTTGAAAGATGTTCCGATCATTCAGTCGCAGATGCTCCGGGAGCCGAGTATGGAAGTCTTCGAGTCGTTTTTGCAACCTGCGAAGACCTTCTACCATGCAGTACCCACCTGCCGGTAATACCCACCTACC
This sequence comes from Fusarium albidum, assembly GCA_013618265.1. Taxonomy (NCBI): domain Eukaryota; kingdom Fungi; phylum Ascomycota; class Sordariomycetes; order Hypocreales; family Nectriaceae; genus Fusarium; species Fusarium albidum. The sequence goes on from JABFEP010000164.1 coordinate 18,099, forward strand.
GGTAAGCAAAAAAAATATTTCCCCATACAAAATGCCCAATTTCACTTACACAGTACTTTATCAAAAGGAAAGATTTTTTTATAAGAAAATGTCTACTGTATTAAGACTTGTATGAAATTTAATATTCCAGCATTGTTTAGTTAATAACGCATGCGGCATGGTCGCACGGCACTAATGTAAAATGTCTCAAAATGCCTCCCTTATCACCCAGCCTCCCCAAAGCTTCATCCAGAGTTTTCTCTTTCCCACCTTCCTCAATCGCCTTAAACATGGCTCGATTATCTTATACGGAGGAGGATGTTATCCAGGCCGTACTGGATATCACCGATAATAGCCTCTCCCAGAACCAGGCTGCCCAGAAGAATGGCGTCCCTCAAACCACTCTTTCTAACCGATTAAGAGGCCTACCGTCAAAATCAGAGGTCACTCAGCCTGCCCAGCTGCTATCCAAGTCGGAGGAG
>JABFEP010000165.1:0-101542 GCA_013618265.1 Fusarium albidum
GTGGGCGACCTGGCGACGTTTTCCGGGGACGTCGATTGCCGCGACAGCCATCTCGGTCTGGAAGCCCTGGAGGCGGAATTCGCGGAGCACTCCTTCGGTTTCGATGAAGAGGTCCCCGCCGACAGTGACGACGAGGATCTTGCGAGGGAGGTTGTCCAGGATGCTGCGGAGGCATGCGATAAAGTCGGGTCCCAGGGGGTCGACGGTCGGGATGATGACGGTGACATCGCTGCGGATGAATCGGGGGTCGAGCTGGACCTCAGCAGGTCGGTAGATCCAGGATCCAAGGACGTGGACGATCAGTCGCGTGTAGCGGACCACGAAGAGGGTGCAGAAGATTTGGGTCCAGAGGTCGTCGATCAGCAGCCAAATGCCGGCAAGGAGGAGGCCCGGGGGGGCAATGAGGAGGGCGTACGGCAAAATACCCGCGAGCAGCGCATTTCCCTGGGAAGGGAGGCCGGTGGACCACATGAGATCCATGGCTGCGGTGTTGAGGGTCGTGATTCTGTGTCGCGAGGTTGTGTGCCGTGGGGTTGCGTGTGGTGAGGTTGTAAAAGGGGGAACGAAGATGAGGGTGCGGGCGAGATGGTTGCTGCTGAATGGGAATTGCTGCTGAATGGATATTGCTGCTGAATGAGGAATCGAATGCTATTTCTACTTGTAAAATCGCATGGTTCTCGTGTTGTTATAACTCCAGAACGCGAAGGTGTTCAGCTGTTCAGATGTTGGGCTGCTCACCAGCTGTTGATGTTCTGAACTCCCGTGGGTTCAAGTGAGGTCTAAGTGGGGCGCCGGCCAGCTGAACGAACGCGTCAAAGATGCTCGGCTGCTCACCAGCTGTTCACCAGAACACCGGGGCATGCGTAGATTTTGCTGAACACTGGGGCCTCATGCGTTGCTGGGCACCCCTGAGTGAGCATGCACCGGGATTCCAATGCAGAAGCGCTATAAGGCTAGCTCAGGGATAAGATGGGAATTGATATGGAAAAAGGAAACAGCCCTGGTCGGATCTCAAATGGTAGAAAGGAGGGCTGTTTGGCGATTGAAGAGTGTCAACTTGAGTAGGAGGGCATTGAGGTCAGTGTTCCTGTGAACACCACCATTCCTGGAGGCAGCCCCTAGAGGTTTTGCGAAATAAAATGACCCAAAAAGCATTTAGGGAGTAAACGAAAATGGTTTTCATTCCCCTTCTATCAACACTCGCAGATCTGGCCCTCCCCACATGTTCATCTTGCGGGCAACGGCCCATCAGTGGATATTGATGCCAACCACCAGCGATGATGCCCCGGCAAATATCTCGACTTCAAATGCACGGCTCCATTCACTGCCCTCCTTATGTGGGGCTTGACGGGTTTACTGGCCTCGGAAACAGCTACTGAGCATCAGCCCTGAGCCGCTCAACTTGGCACACTCACGTCAAAGGTCGGTCGGATAGACAAGCCTATTCCTACCGTTTACTGCAACCCATTTGGAGCCGATGGAGCGAAGCCGTCACACCAAGAGCTGTGGTTGCAGAAGCCGTCTGATCAACGGCAGAGGGCGTCATTGTCAAGATTGTTTCCCTTCCTGATCCGAGATGGGTCAACATTGGCCGGGTTGGGCACGTTTGGAATTGCAGCAGGGGAATCCTCAGTGCTGGGGGCAGCGGTCGCAACTCTGGATACCGCAGGGCCACAATGGAAAATCTGGCTCTCATGGTATGGATGCCCCGTCATCCATGTCAAAGTGGGCTGTGAGTCAGATCAAGTTCTCACGTCTGTTGGTTCCCACGAAGTTTATCTGGTGTGATAGTTGACTGTCCATGGCGCGAAAGCTAGGAATGAAAGGACGGAACATGCACTCCCACTCTTTCCCGCATTTCGCTTGTTCGCACACGGGAGAGACGACTGGGTTCTTTCCCGCTCATCAGAGTTCCAATGGCACATGCAGAGCTACTGGGAGATTGGTGGCCTCGAAGGGTCCGCCCAGTTCAAGCCATTTTAACGAGCAATCAGACATCACGAGGAGTCCCAGGCGCAGGTAATATCAAAACACAGAATATTTTTTAGATTGCACTGGGTTATCTTCAAGTCGAATCTGACCCGGGCCGATTTGGCATGGCAGTCTCTGGCCAGTCCCTCATAATCCAGCGCAAAGAAAAGTACGAGCCAAAGCGTCTTCAACAAAGAGTGGCTTCCCTCCTGCTTCAATCTCCGACATGGCGACAAGCCGAGGGACGAAATGAACCTTCTTAAGTCTTCCTCCTTTCCTATCAGCCTGTTGTGGGCTTCGTGCCCATATCCACCGTCTGAAGTGCCCTTAGAGCAGATTGACGCAGTTGAGAGCATTAATGTTGATCAATGTGCCCTGAATAACATTAGCAATCTGTCTCTCGTACAAGAAATGGTGGTGACAATACCGTCGCAGAGCCCGACTCGCAGCAGTACGAGCCACCATCACATCCGGATCCAAGGACCTGGACAAAACAGCCGCCGAGAAGGCCGCCGTTGCAGCAAACCTGAGACTGCTCGTTGCTGCAGACGTTGACGTCGCCGCCCTTGTCGCTAGATTCGGTGGGGGCAGCAAAGGAGGTGGCGGCAAGGGTGAGGATGGAGAGGATGGTAGCAGAGCACTTCATGTTGGATGATGGAAAGGGATCTTGAATGATGTGGTTGTTTGATGAGTTTGAGATGAAGAGGCTGGGGCTTTCTGGATGGTGTTGAGAGTGTTTGAGAGGTTTCGATTCAGCAGGATCTCGGCTGGTCTTTATAGATCCTGGGACCTCGTCAGAACTACCTCTAGTTCACGCAAACTTCCTCAAGACACGTTCATCATCGATGAGCAAGGAAAATGCCGCATCGACTGCATCGCAACCCCCTTGCCTCGAGAGGCTTCGTACATGACGCGACATTGTCATCGGTCATAGCGAAACTGTCCATATCAAAAATGATCGTCCGCTGGCCTTGGCCTCTCTCGAGGCTTGGGTACGAGCGCATGTGTTGTAGACATGGTAATTCTGCCGTCATCTTTAGACTCGTTGCTGCAACACTGCAGTCTATGGAACCTACGGCAAAAGTTCCGGTAGGGAAGAAAGCTCTGGCGATGAAGATGAAGAGATGCAGTTGGTGAGAGGGCAAATGAGGTTGACGATCTTTGCTGCAAGAGAACAAAGAAGTGTTCGGTCATCAGATCTACAGTTACACCCGCCCGGCAATGCTGACGTAGCCTCCCCAGGGCATTGGTTCATGGACTCGGCCCCTGAAGAGCCGATTGGCCGAGTGCTGGTTGTGTTTCTTCCGGGCCATCGACGACTGCAGCCAGGCGTCATCCAAGTATTGGGCTGATTGGATGCTTTTAGTCACCATGGGTGGCTCTCTACTCGGCCGGCTTTCCGCCTATTAAGGAGATAACCAGCAATCAACCAATATATTAACAAGCCTGGTGTTTCGGTAAACTCTACAGTTCAACGGCCATCAAGGCGCGGAAGGTGTCGTCCTGGCCGCATGAGTTTCCAAAGATCGACACCCAGCTGAGAAGTTGTAGCTGCAACTTGACGATCAGCCCTAGAAGCCCAACTCTATTGCAAAAGGGACGTGCATCGAGGGTCAAGGGCAAAATGTAACAAAGGTGGTGATATTTCGTATTCCCAGACGCTAAATTAGCAAAACCAATAGCCCGTGTCGATCGATATCCTCCCGCTCAATTCCCAACACTGCAACAGTCACTGGCTGGCCTCGGCATAATGCACTGCGAAGCCAATAACTTCTCTTGGCATGCGTGCTCCTGCATACTGACAGAATCGTGAGAGGACCGACCAAGTGTTCTGAACTCTAACCTGCAGAACCCATTCCCAGATGAGGCTAGTCATGGAGAGGACAAGGCGCCCGGTGGGCAATCCAGGGAGGCATATGATAACAGTGGCTTTCGGGATGGGAATTCGAAACAGGATCCAAGATTGGGGTTTCCTGGAATGGTGCGAAATGACTAAAAGTATCCGAGATGCCGCTCGTCCATCTCATTCCAGGCACTGGCTTGCAGTAGCATCTTGATGCCAACACAACGCAAGGCCCTATCCGGCGTCGAGGTGATTCAGCGGCTGGTGATGGCAACAGAAACGGGCCGATGGGATTAGACTGCTGATCTCTGCTGATATTGTCATGTTCAATTTCGGCTTCGACGGAGAAACGAAATAGGGGCGTTCAAAGTTCAACTTATGATCTGAGTGCTGAGTGATCCTATCTGGGATGACGTGGGATATGACAATGAAGCTATCTGATGCAACACAACACGCTGCTGCCCCTTTTCAAGTCAATACTTGGCATTCGCTGTCCTTGCCAAGTAATGAAGATCGTGGTGCTATTGAAGTTTGTGCTGCGTCAGGCCGTATGGCCTTGGGTGATGTCAGAGAACCGACGACTGCCCTTAGGCTGCATGCCTCCGGACCAAGTCCGTTTTCCTCCCAGCAGTGTGTTGTCTCCTACCGCACACAGGTCCGCCGCGGCGATGGCAGCAGAGTCGGTCATCAACGCAGCGTCTGGTAGTGCCAAGGCCCGTCGCTCAACCTCATTTGGCTGCTGAGGCCGCTTCTGAGTCACAAGGAAAAATCACAGTCCTGAATCCAACAAATTTAGCTTTGTCATTGATTCCGTTGAATTACCCCTAGGTCAAGCGAGACTCGACAGGTCTCCAGAGTCTCGCCCTGTCTTGGTCCTCGCCCATACTCTCAGTCCAGCTGGAGGCTGTACCAGGCCTCGGTACTTCCTGCAACTGAACCGTAGATGGCCTTTTCAGCTGCCCTTGGGCGCCTCCGTGATAGGACGCAGGGTTGAAAACTATCCTCGAACCCGCCCCAACCCAGATCGGATGTGGCAACCCATCGACATCCAAATTGCTCACGTCCACATCCCCTGAAAGCAAGTCACGAGGTTCCAGCAACGGAACATCCTCATTACCCTTCCTCCACCCCGACACACCTGCTCCCTCTGCTGCCATTCGCTGAAGTTGCAGTTGTCCATACGAAGTCCACATCAGGACATCCTCCTGCCTCTTCCTCCTCCACATGATGGCCCTCAAGACGAGGGACGGAACGATGACCGATAGACCACCGGCCACAGCGAGGATGATGAACCCTACTTTGTGAAGATTCTTGAACTCGAGGTTGTGGACTTTCTGAGTCGAGCATATGATCTTCAGCACGTCTTCTCTGTCCGCCATCATCTTTGACGTTTCGTCCTTTATGCCGGGAAATGTCGGATCTGCAGGACCCATGGCGATGTTCACAACGTCCAGTTGGACCTTTGCGAGCCCAATCATGAACCAGTATTCGACCTCGCGCTTCCACTGGTCGTTGGGCAGTGGATTCTGCAGCTTGTCACGCAACCCAGGATACTTCTTGGCCCTTAGAGCTTCCGTCCCTAGGATATCGACGACAAAGTCCATCCCACCGGCGAGGCCGAGTGACCACATGAATTTCGCAAAAGCAGCAAGCTGGTGCTTGGACAGCTGCTCGATGAATGTAGTATTTGACGTCGCATCCGAGTAACTCGCGGGTCTTGTCCAACTGCCCGACACGGGATCCCCAAACTCGTACTGGTCCACGCACCCGATGGCCGTGAGGCGGTTGTCGGGCCACCAGTAGCCAGGCATCTTTGCGAGCTCCTTTCGCGTCGCTGAGAAGATGGGGTCTTTGCAGGGCCCGTCGATGCCCGCAACGGGGATCATGTTGTTCTTGAGGAAGGCGATGGAGATGTCGGCGTCGCTGCGGTGCAGCTCGGATACGGGCTCAAAAGTAGAGCTGTATGCAGCGTCATCCGCGATGCGGCTGTAGAAGGATCTGCTCTATATTAGCATGTCTAAAAATACCAGGTCCATGGGGCATCTACTGGAGACTGTATGAGGCGTCGGCAACCATTTGGTAGTTGCTCACGCCATATGTGTATGTAAAGTTGGTCCCTGCGGTAGGACCAAGATATACAGCCGTGATCTTCTCCCCTGGCAGAGGCCCATCTAAGACTTTGCTAAACTTGTCGAGGTCGAGCGGCGAGCATGTCGTTGTGCGCCGTAGTTTGATCCTGTCCTTTGGCGGCGCGTTGATCCCAAAGTCCACATGCGAGTCCAGCTCAGCCGTCTTGATGGTAAAAGCAGGGTGGTCATCGCCCTCGCTCCTCGGCAGACACACGCTCTTGTCGAATGGGCATTTCACCCCGTGAACTTTGACAATGGGCAGCCTCCGCATGGGGAGGAACTGGTCGCATAGGGCCGACTCGGCGCTGCTCTCGTAGCAGCTGTCGACGTACGAGACTGCCTCGAAGGACTTGTTTGTCCAGACGGTGGATGCATCCAGCGGGTGTTTTTCCAGATCGGGAGACCAGAAGCCGCAGTTGGGACTCTGCACAAGGACCTCGTTCCCCTGCTTGTCGAAGAGCTCCTGCGCGGTGATGAACGGGAGGGCAACGAGGAAGAAGCTGAAGCTGCCGAGGGCGAGCACCACGACGGGCAATGTGCGCTTCAGAGCCCCGGGGTGACTCCCCCAGGCAAGCCATAGCTTCAAAAAGGCCAGTCCGATGGCGATGTCGCTGCCGCCGTTCCGGAGTATCGTCTGCTGCTGGTGATACATGCCGTCATAGTTGTCGGGGGGTTGTCGAGGTCGCACGCGGCGAGAACGTCGGTTCAGCTGGAAGAAGAGATAGGCGATCAGTGTCCACAGACCGGCTGCGACAAAGACGAGGAAGATGCCGATGAAGATGCCCAGTAGCTCCGCGTCCTCCTTGAGCATGGTTATCTGGCCGCCCGACGCTGCACCGTCGTCCCAGTTCTTCCATCCTCCTCGCCGGACATGATCAGAGGTCACGTAGAGATTCGAGAGGGAAGCCATTGTTCATGATCCTTTGGCTCCTCGCCTGCAGACCACCACTGCTATTTATCCCCCCCTGTCCTTTCCGCTGTCTCGACCCCTGACGTGGCGTCCGGCAGTGAGACATGGGCTAATTCAGCCTCAATTTTTTATGCTTCTTCTTCGCGGGGTGGTCTGGACGAATGTTGGAGAGTGCCTTGTCGAGGCAGGCAGGGGGTTAAGCCACTCGCCAGCTTACAGGGCCTTGGCTGTCCGAGTAGCGCTGTGGAGCCAAAGATGGCTGAACTATTGATTCACATTCGAGGTGGACGAGGGCCCAGACTCAATAGCCGCCGGCTTGCCACCAATGTCAGTTCATCCTGAAACCCCTCACAGACGCCTCGAGCTGCGCGGAGTGAGGCCTCACTCTGGCCACTGAGGCCTCACTCTGGCCACTGAGGTCCGATAAACGGAGGTCAGCACCATCGCTTGTGGCTTCGGCTCCCAACCTCTATTACCTATGCGGCTATCGCAGGAATCCTGTCTGCAGCACCTAGCATTATTATGTAACAGTGTGTTCCCTCACTGCTAGTGTCTTCCAACTTCTCATATTGGGCTCGAGTCTCGAACTATGCCTGGAAGAGATGTGGCTGTCGAGATCATATGCCGGCGCTGTCTGCGGCTGTCTTTTGACAAGATAGCAGTAATATATCCAGGAGCACCGGAAGCTTACGCAGAACTCAACGACATGGATCTTGATGAAAGTAGAATTGTCCCTCTTGGCTTTACTTTGGACGACGTGCTACCTAAACTACCCGAGTTGTGCGGTGAGATTGATACCGAGGTGGTCCCCGAGATTCCTCTTAACCTTTTTAAACTCTTTGACACCTATGAAGCCGTTATTAACACCTGTCGCGATAAAGGGGTCCCCCATGGCTTCACGCATGAGTTGCTGCCACGGTGCTGTCAATACCGCCACTCAAACCACCGATAACGAGGGCATTAGGACTAAGCCGTACAATACCACTATGTATATATACCAGGACGTTTGGGAGACGGAAACTAGACGTGTTGACAGAGGAAGGGCCTAGTAGCTCGGTGAGACCTCATCGCAAACCACACATCAAGAGATTTCACAACCCCAGAGATGATGACTCCTTTGGGCTTCCAAGCAACTCTGTGGCCTTTGTGGTACACGGAAGTAGCTCAGCAGAGATACCGAGGGCCGGAAGCCGTCGTAGAATAAGATGGCTAGTTTGTGAGCCAAAGTCGAGCACAAGCATGGTCTGCAGGATTGGGTCAGCTAGTCCACTCTTGCAGCTGTGCATCTATCGCGCTTGAGCTTCTAGGGTAGTGGCCACGTACGCCGAGGCTCTTCGGCCCAGGAGTGGAAGCCATTGCGGTCGTGGATCTGCAAGGTTATCTTTGCACAGAAACCTTTTTCTAAGGTCCCGGCCTTTAGAAACGTCTATATCTCATCACGCGACCCTCGAGCCCATCAAGGTGCTGCAGGGGGATCCCATGACATTGCCAGGGAAAAAAGTTGTGTTCTTTGGGAGATAGTGCCTAGGTCAGGGGTAAGAAGTATTGCCGTGTCTGAGCGCCGACTGTTCTTCCCACCCTAGGGCATAGATAATTGATATGTAGATGCTATCACAGTCCTTCCTGGGCTAGCCAGGGCGCTTTAGATGGTAGCCAGATAGACACGGTTGCCTGTTGATAGCCTTTTCTGGTGCATCGAGGAAATCCAGACCAGACGCAGCTGAAGAGGCAAAATTACCCCTTTGCGGGTCTGCAGCACCTTTCCACGTATGCATTGAAAGTCACGCCGCTAGAAGGAAACACGTCACAGGTTCGAAAGGGAGGGGTCCTGCTGTCTGTGGACTCATTTATTCCCTCGTATTGCCTTGGACTGCGCCCCTCTTACGAGCAAAACGACCTCTGTTATCATTAGCAAAAGTGAGATCAACATCACGGTTCAACTATCCCGTTGAAAGACGCTTGAACATTTCCCACCTCTCTGTTTAATATACCACTTGGAAATGCTCTTTCTTGATCGCTTTCGGCTCTGGACCAAGCGGTGGTCGTTGCGAAAACGGCCCTCATCAGCCGCTCCAGGAAACTCAAACCCGCTGCCAGGAGCACAGCAGACGCAGCCCCCAGTCGAGAGTCATCGGACAGCTCGCGTCGAGACGCCATCGCAAAGCATCAAAGCACTCGGCCTCGTGCGCACTCGTCTCACAGGCCTCGTCACTCATCTAAGACAGCACCGAAATGAACTCGACGATGTCATCTATGGAACCATGGTGGAGTCTGCGCGTGGACGAGCAGAGACGCCGGAGGGACGAACGCACGCGGTTCGTGAGATTGAAGCCATGATCGCCCAGGCGGAGGAGTCTGTCCGAGGCGTTGACCAAGTCCGTAGTTGCATCAACAAAGACGCTGCCTTGGTCAGACACGTGGCAAAAGACACGAGAGATAAGCTGATGGCCATCCGTCAAAATATGAAGGTCAAGTACGCCAGAACAGCAGAGTTGGAGAGGGCATACGACGCCGAAAAGAAGGAAAAGGAAGGCTTGTCCCGCCAGCTGCAGAGACTCGGCCAAGAGAACGAGCGTCTCAAGGCTGAACTTACAACCAGGAAAGAGGAGACGGACCAGGTGATGGCGGCTCAACAGCGAGAAATTGGATCCCTCGACCGGGAACTGGAACAGATTCGTCGAGCACAGTGTCAGCTTCAGGATGAATTGTCCGAGACGAAGCGTTCCAAGGAGACGACAGAGGCCTCACTGGTAGCTCAGAAGCGGGAAACAGATCAACTGAGAAGAGAAAGGGAGCGAGCTGTGCGGAAAATCGAGGCATTGATGTCGTCAGTAGACGAGAGGTTCGGGGGAGGCTTCTCACAGCGCTTGCGTACCCTCCCAACGACAGCCAACCTCGAGAAGAACAACACCGACCTTGGACTACTTGTCGGCACCAATATCACGCCGCGGAGGGTCCTGATCACTCACTACGTCGAATCAAGCATGGAATCGATATCTCCGAGACCAGTTGGGGACTTGTCCGTCACCGACTTGGACAGAAACAATCTCGACCTGGTCATGACGCCTTCCCAGGGCGTCCACCTTCTCCGGTCAATCCAGGACTCCAGGTCATCTTACCGGGGAAGTCTCACGACTGATATCTGCACCGTCTGCGACGTACTCAAATTCCGGTGTCCGAGATCATCCACGAGCGGCCTGCTGGCACGCATATCCGAGTTTCCCCATCTTCCCGCGCACCTGTCAGAAGGGGTAGATAGAATCTGCACAAACTGCTGCCGCAGGACCACGCTCGAGGATATCGAGGCGTACGCCTGGGAACCGAGCAGCAAGCCACTTCTCAAGAACGCCAGGAAGAGCAGCGACATCTCCCTGCTTCTACATGCTATCGAGGATGAAAACGTCGAACAAAATGTGACAAGGTAAGTAAGTGGCAGGGACCTCTAAGAAGAAAAGGGGCTGATAATGTCTAATCAGGTTCGAGACTTGTGTCTATATCCAACGAGCGCTGGGTGCCCTCAGACCGCAACCTTCAGCGGAATCACTCTCCATCGCGGCGAATCTACACAGCCGCTTGATCCGTCGTGTTCGGATGCCGTCCTTCCTGGACGAACGGTTCCAACAGACAACTCCCAATGACGATGGACGACCTCCCGGTTTTGAGGTCGGCACCATCCGCATGGTCAAGGTTTCTTACATGGGAAAGGAGCACACGGTTCCTATCCTGATGCGCTTCCTCCGACGGCACAAGGCCCCGACCGAATGCCAGGTGTGCGCCGAGACGATGCTCGACTTCGACCTCGGAACCAGAGACTCGTGGCGTGCGGCCTTTGTCTACAGCCCGTTTCCGGTTGATTGGGTATGGGAGATGCTATCCTTCCCTAGCCCAGTCTTGCTGTCTGGCTGCAACCACAAGTTTGACATCTGCAAGACTTGCGTGCAGCGCCATCTTGCCACCCAGCTGGAGACTCTTGGTAGGACGGCCTGCGATAGACTCACCTGCCCTTGTCTCGGATGTAGAAGGGTATTACAGTACGAAGATGCTCGTCTCCTGATGAGCAGGGAAACATTCAACGTGTGAGTGCAAGGGCAGTCCAAGGTCGACAATGGCTAACTCTTGCCAGGTACGACAACTATGTGCTGCTCAACTCGCTCAGCACACACCCCGACTTCATGTGGTGCCAGCGACGGGGCTGCTCCAACGGCGAGATGTACACGTCCAGGGGCCGCGTCGAGTGCAGCCAGTGCCGCTTCGCCATGTGCCTTCGGCATCAGATGCCGTGGCACAGCACGCAGACTTGCAAGGAGTACGAGAGCACTCGGCGACATGGTGATCCACACTTCAGGCGGACGCAGCACTGGATCCAGGCAAACTCGAAAGGGTGCCCGATGTGTACTGTGCCGATTCAGAAGAACCATGGCTGCGACCACATGACGTGTAAGTGGCCCTACTGACGTATTCTCCCAGAGGCTAATGTTGACACAGGTTCGCAATGTCGACATGAATTCTGCTGGAGGTGTCTCCAGACTTGGGGCTCTCATCGGGCTTCGAGGTGCCTGGTGTCTGGATAGATGGGAGGAGTGGTCAAGGAAATGTAAAGTGGTGGCAGCTAAACAAACAGGGTATAGCTCGTCTCCAGTGGAGAATCCACTTTTAAGGATTACCTGGACTTGTCTGACAATGATGGGGTAGGAAAATAAAGGCATCTTTGGCAATTCCTCTATTGACCTGCTCTGTATTTTGATAGCCATCTGGGTCTTTGGATGCCTTGATATTTGTAGTGTTGCGTGCTGAGGCGAGTGGAAGCCTAGGTACCCTAGAGGTGGGGTAGGATTCCAAGAATACCTCAGTTCACCCTCGAGTCATTGCCAGAGCCCAACTGCCCAGTCCCTGGTTCAAACCGGAAATCCACTCGTGATAGCACATCAAACAATGCACCAACTCTATGCATTGACCTGACGGGGCAGCTCACGATCAACCTCAAACCCGTCGACGAACATGGCCATTCGTCAAGCCCTTGCCCCAGCCAATAGGGGGATACCCTCGGTGTCGGCGGGACTACAGAGTACCAAGCCTTTGGGTTCCGGTCCACGGACTTCTCACCGGCTTGGTCCTCCCAGCCACGAGTCATGCCCCTACAAGGACCTCCTCCCCTCTGACTTTGGCCTGCAAAGAAACGGGCGTTATGTGTCAGTAAGAGGCGAGAGTCGGGCGGAAATTGACCGATTCCCCCCGGCAGGGGCCAGGCGGGGGACATGATCGAGGGGTCTGGGGTTGAGAGCGACAGGTCAGACAGAAACTCCACACGTTCGGGAACCTTGGAATCCACTCCAAGATCAAGGGCCATTGGTTGGAGGGGTTGATGCAATGTTATCTCGCCCCGCCTTGGATCAGTCATTTTTTACTTTTGAGGAGCACAACCGACAAGATGAGCATTCTCCTCCAGCAAAGAATGACAGCTATCCTCACTCTGTCCTGGGATACCCTCTGGTTCCAATCAAGGTCAGAATCGTTGAATGCTCCCTGAAAAGACCTCTGAAAAGACGGCACATCGAGATCCTGTCTGCCCCAAAACCGCTCAACCCAAGACACTCGGACCAAAGATTCTGACTGATACGGGGCGAGCTAGGATCATTCCAGTCATTGCTCCGCACGCTATCACACCACTAACCCCCGTCCTGACAGTCCCCCTTCGGCGACCTGGCCGATCGATCACCTTCCAGCGTCTTCTCCAGCTTAAATTAAAGATTCTGGGGCCCCAAGATTCCTCTTCCCCAGCTCTTTCCCCCCCCAGCTCCAACTTCCCCGCACGAGTCCCCGACGTCTTGCCCTATCACGTCGCCGTCATTACAACCACCTGGACGACTCTTATCATGTCGGACGAAAAGGTCTCGCCCGCTCGGGAGGCCCAGCTCGACGGCTCCGATCCCAGCAAGACTCATCCCAACGTCATCGACCATGCGCGTGCGGCTGCGGACAAGGAGCAAAAGATGACCCTCATGCAGGGCATCAAGCTGTATCCCAAGGCTGTTGCCTGGAGCGTCCTCATCTCTACCTGCATTGTTATGGAAGGTTTCGATATCAGCTTGGTCAACAACTTTTGTGAGTCTTGCTGTCCAGACGCGACAGGCCAGTGACTGACCTATCACCTAGATGCATTTGCTCAGTGGAACAAAAAGTACGGCCAGCTTACAGATGACGGCACGTATCAGGTCTCTGCAGCGTGGCAGGCTGGATTGAGTAATGTATGGCGTCTTCCCAGTTGCCAGTGCACCATGGCTAACCACAAACAGGGTGCCAACGTCGGTTCAATCATAGGTCTGCTATTCAACGGCTGGCTTTCAGAGAGGTTCGGCTACCGCTATACCATTATAGGCTGCCTCATCTGGCTAGCAGCCTGTATTACACTGTTCTTCACCGCGCAGAACGTGCAGACCCTGCTTGCTGCCGAGATCCTCTGCGGCCTGCCGTGGGGTATCTTCCAGACCATTTGCGTCACGTATGCGTCCGAGGTGTGTCCGATCGCCCTGAGGGGATATCTCACGACGTATGTCAACTTCTGCTGGGGTCTCGGGCAAGAGCTCGGCATCGGCGTGCTGAGGTCAATGATCGACCGGGAAGACGAATGGGCGTATAGAATCCCCTACGGTCTGCAGTGGATCTGGCCCCTGCCGCTCATCGTCGGCCTGTGGTTCGCCCCCGAGTCTCCTTGGTGGCTCGTCCGCAAGGGTCGAGTTGCCGATGCCAAGAAGAGCCTCTTGCGGCTGACGAGCCTCGACCGCGAGACCGACTTTGACGCGGACGAAACCATCGCCATGATCGTCCACACAACAGCGCTGGAGGAGAAGCTCACGGCGGGGAGCTCATACCTGGACTGCTTCAAGGGTATCGATCGTCGACGTACCGAGATCGTCGCCATGGTTTGGGCGATGCAGAACCTTAGCGGGAATTCATTCTCCAACTATTCTACCTACTTCCTTGAGCAGGCTGGATTAGCTGCCAAGCACGCCTATTCCTTCGCCCTCGGCCAGTACGCTATCAATATGGTTGGTGTCTTTGGAGCTTGGGGCCTGATGAGCCTCGGCATTGGTCGTCGCACCTTGTATCTCTATGGGCTGTGTGGCTTGTGCACCATCCTGTGCGTGCTCGGCTTCATTGGTCTTGCGCCGAAATCGAGCAGGGAGCAGGGAGCCCTTGCCACTGGCAGCCTGATGATCGTGTGGGCCATGATTTACCAGCTAACTGTCGGTTCTGTGGCCTATTCGCTTGTGAGCGAGTTGCCCGCTCGACGTCTGCAGGTCAAGACTGTTGCTCTTGGACGTATTCTATAGTGAGTTTGCAGCTGGATTCCTGATGGAGACGGGTCTAACTTGAGATCTAGTGGCATCGTTGGTATCATCAACGGGGTGCTGGCTCCGTACATGTTGAATCCCACCGCATGGGACTGGAGCAACTTTACTGGATTCTTCTGGGTAAGCATGTGTCGGGTGTGAAAGCCAGCAAAGACTGACATGACGTGATAGGGCGGAATTTGCTTCCTCTGCATTGTCTATACCTACTTCCGCCTTCCCGAGCCCAACGGCCGCTCGTTCGCCGAGCTGGGCGTGCTGTTCGAGAAGGGTGTGAGCGCTCGCAAGTTTGCCACCACAAAAGTCGACGTCTTCCACGAGTCGGTCGATGACCACGTTCTGGACCAGTACAACAAGGTTGAAGAGGTTAGGGTCGAGACACTGGAGCAGGCGCCGGGGAGGTAGGATGGCAGGGACATGCTGTAGTAACCTGTAATTTGACGCGGAGCAAATAGAGAGTAATTTGACGATGGCGAGGACTGTTCTAGTGGTCTGAGTATGTCTTCTAGGGGATGGGTGTACTGGAGGCAGCCCGGCGATGGCCTTGAAGTCGTACAAGCTCACAAGGTGGATATAAGATGTCTATGTCCCATTCGTGGGTCTGATCAGTGATCATAATATGGCATCTGTGGATTTCTATCTATGAGGATGGCAACCGCCGTTAGAGTAATTGCAGAGCCTTGGTCAACCAGCTGTCGCTTCGGAGCAGTCTCTGGCAGCCACTGTTGAATCATCGGTTTAACATTCTCTCGGCCGTCTACACCTCTGGGTTATCAATTTGTGAACATGAATTGCAAACACAATTCAACATTGCCTCAATCTAATCGCCTATTGACATATCCCAGTTTCGTCCCTGGCCATAGGCTTACTCTTCAACCCCCACCAGCTCGTTGGCCAGGTCCCAAAGCTTGCTGGCGCTCTCCTCGTCATAAGCCCAGGCAGCATGCCCAGTCGCGCCCTCCTTCCAAGTCCTGTCAGCCGGAATAAGGGGCTCCACCGCACAGTTGCTAAGGTACTTTCCACCACGGCCCTCCCACTCCTTGCTCAAGGCGGCGTAGATGCTGGTAGCCGCCCCCTGAGGCGCGCTCTTGAGGTCATTCTTCTCCTGCTCTGTCATATTGGCCACCCAGGCGGTCGTGTCCATGTGGTTGGTGAGATTGGTAAAGATGACACCGGGGTGCAGAGAGAGAGCATGCAGCCCCATTGCGCCGTACCGTCGTTCGACTTCATTGGCAAGGTAAATGTTTGCGGTCTTGGACTGTCCGTATGCGAGCCAAGGATCATGAGGCTCCTTCTCAAAGTTGAGATCGTGGAAGCGGATTCCACTATCGTTGTGGGCGATGGACGAGACGGAGACGACGCGGGACTGGAAGGAAGACGAGGTACCAGCTAGGAGCACAGGCTTGAGTAGCTGGAAGAGAAGAAAGTGTCCGAGATAGTTGGTGCCGAACTGGAGCTCGAATCCATCCTCCGTCTTTTCATCAGGAGTGCACATGATGCCGGCATTGAGGATGAGAAGGTTAAGCTTGCTGCTCTGCGAGAGGAACACCTTTGCTGCGGCACGGACAGATTCCAGAGAATCCAAGCGCATCTCGATTGCGTGGATCGGAGCACCAGAGCCGGCCTCTCCCTTCAAGATCTCGTCAATGGCCTTTTGAGCCTTTGTCGCGTCCCTGGCGGTGATGAAGACTGTCGCTCCGGTTGCGTGGAGGGCGCGAGCCGTCTCGAGGCCGATGCCAGAGTTGGCTCCAGTCACGAGGGCAACCTTGTCGGTGAGTTTGCCGGCTAAGCCTTCGTCCTGCACCACTTGGAGGGCCGTGGGGCGAGCGTCACCGGGACCCTTAGGGTTAGCGTAGGCGGTGCTGTATCGAGACATTTTGTTGTGGATTTGTGGTGTGAGTGATGACTGAAGTACGAGAGATGATGGTGATGTTGACTGATTCACAGAGGATCTTAAGGGTTATATATCCAAGTGTATTTCTGTATTGATGGGATTTGACCTCAAGACGAGCCGAAAGTCGGGTGCTTACGAAGCGTCTTGGAAGTCAACTGGTGATGTCAAAGCCTGTGGATCATGATCGACCGTATTAATACGGCGCCCCTGTCGAGCCACTGGTGGAGCTTGCGGGATCCGCGGCCTCGGGTTTTCGGGACATGTTACCAGGGTACGGAGCGATGGCGGTGGGAAATTCCCGTACAATTCTCAATCAGGTCTCTAGATACGTCACGACGGTGGGAGTCGTCACCGACCCGGAGATGAACTCAGTCGGCCACTTCAGAGCATCCTCCCACTCATCTCCAAGAACCCCTCTAATATGCCCCAGCAACCCGCTCGGCCAGTCTTTCAAACACCAGTGATCCTGATAGAAGCTCATCAGGACAGTAAAGTGAGCGAGGATGACGAGCGCCACTGGATGCTTCGCTGAGCATAAATCTAAAAAGGCCTGATCTACCTCGAGTCCCCAGCCCCAGATCACCTTGGACGCCTCGGGATATCCGGGATCATCCGACAGCATTGCAATGCGAACGAACAGGAGGTCGACGGCATGGAGACATGGCCCCTTCTGTCGCCGGTTACATAGTAGCTCTATATATTCCCGGAGAGGCGCAAGCTGCGGAAATCTTGCTTCGAGATCCTCCGGAACTTGCTGCTGGTTAGAGGCGAATTTAGTCAGGATCCACGACTCCGAGATGACCAAAGGGGGAAATGTCTGCCACACGAACAGCAAGGTAGACCTGCTGAAACGTAGTGCATGCAGAAGCTCCTCGACGGGATCGAACTGTGCCTGCAGGGAGCGCACGCGAGCTGGACGCAGCAGCGGCTCTGCCACTGCATACATTGACGTGAAGGCCGAGAACCCCAGCATTGCTCTATGCTGCGTCTGGTCAAGAGACGACGGCTGAAAGTGCGGTCTTGCCCGCGTGATGGCTGCCTGCTGGTGCGCAACCGCTCTAGCATACCACTTGGCCTTGGACTGGTCTTGGCTGTAGAGCTGAAGAGCCGTGAGACCAAGGATGCTATTCAACAGGTAATGGTGGGAGAAGCCCAGGCGGATGAGATCGTGCTGCAGGCTCCTCGTGGTATTCGATAGATCCCCCGTGACGGGGTACCGGTGCCAGTGCTCCAGCAGCTCGAGATCGGCGAGGCTGTCCTCATTGAGCGGCGTGATGGTCAGGCTGGGGGATGAGAAGCTGCAGGGGATGTTTGCGCGCTCGCATTGGAGGCATTGCGGGTGGACCTCGTTGCACTGGAGCGTTCAGTGTGGGCGGTGAGCATGGGAGGGTTTGCCGTACCTTGGCGTGTCGCTCCTTGCATTGTGCGCAGCCCTCCCGGGACTTTCTGTGCGCTTTGCGCCTCCGGATCATATTGCTGTGTGAGGATGTGCTGGGGCTGAACTCGTCTGGGTCAAATCCAGGTCGAGGCCGTATAGATACGGAGATGGAGGGCGGGTCGTAGATACGGTGATGGGTGCGGGTCTGGTTGATAAATGATTTTGGCTCATGTGGGACTGTAAGTGATTGATTGCGGCCGTCTCATTGGCTGCTTACAAAATAGCTTACAGGCGCAGGGATTAAATGTTAAAAGGTGGGCTTGCATCTATCCTATACACTTATACAGCCTGACAGAAACATTATTTATTATTAAGAGAGAAAGGAAAGATAGTGGCAGATAATCAGAGTTACGCTAACTAGGTATATAAGAAAGTAAAAGAACGACTAAGGTCTAGTTGTGAAGGTTGGCACCAAGGACCTTTGTAACTAGTAGTTGCAGACAGCTTGTCCTGATCCCTGGGCCGCTGAGGAAAGCAATCTTGAGGAATATCCAAGATAGCCTCATCGCCTCTGTATATCCCAGAGAATCGCATATTTCTAGGCCAAATTTTTCCAAGTGAATCTTGGTCAAGCCTCTCTCCATGTGGCGAAAAGCGAGTGTTGGTGTCATTGAGATCGTGCATGGTATGCCATCATGTCGTCATCCATTCAACATCTGTTAAAAGCCCACGCAAAGAGGCGCCCACTTATTGATGTTCAACTCCTTCCAAGCCAGATCTGTGCCGTCGCAAAACACCATCTCCCCACGCTCTTGCTTCACCTCAATAACAATGCTCCGCCAATCACTCGCACGACTCCCTCCCGCGCTGCGCGTCCAGCACGCCCTCTTCAGCGTCACCTCCCACCCAGCCGATGGAAAGGCCAGGAACCCAGTGTCAACGGACCCGAACCACGATCATAAGCGCAATAAGCCCACTTCCGATCTCGCCGACGGAGCTCAAGCCTCGCTGAAAGCTGCACCCGGCAAGCAGGATGCGACGAGCTTCCAGAACCAGAACCTGACGGATAGGGAGAGAAAGACCAATAGCCAGAATGCGCAGGAGGCGGATACCAAGGAGGGATACGAGGGCGGGTCTTCCAAGTTTGAAAAGTCGGGCCGGAGTCCAAAGCCGTTTGACAAGTAATCCAGCTTCCAAATCTAATCCTCAATACATTACTTTCTCTCTTCCACCGCCTTGAGTAGATCATCCAGGGCCCTCTTATCAACGCTTTCGTGATTGGTGGCCGATTTCAATGTCTCCAGCTCAGCTTGAACCCTCTCATCCTCTCTCTCGTCCCTACGGTACTCTGCAAATTCGAACTCGCCGTCGTCTCCTCTCTCTATCCACGGACTGGGTAGCAGTTCGATATTGAACACGATGTACCGCAGGGGAGAAACCTCGTCCACAATCTCACGACCATAGCGCAGGTGGTCGCCGATTCGAAAGTCCACAAGGTTGGGCAGTCCTTTGCGGATCGAGTCAAACACAGCTTCCCACGTTCCCGAGAAGAAAAAGACAATCTCATCACTTCCTCGGAAGCCAAATGCGCCACGAGGCCATCGCTTCCAGTCGTCTGTACGCAGCCGCCATGTCTCGACGTCTTTTTCATCAACACGGACGTGAGAAACGATGCGTGGGTTGACGAGCAAGAGACTCTTCAACGTCTTCTGGGATAGAACCCAGTCAAGATGATCGTGGTGGCTAATGGTGTAATTCTCCAAGACTAGGGACTCGAGCTTGGGAAACGAGAGGTTTCGACCGTCGAACTGGCCTGGCAAAGAACCCCATTCTTGATCGAATTTTAACCTCAGATGGGTGAGGTTGTCAGCCATGGTTGGCAGCATGACCTTTTGCAGAAATGGCTCCTGAACAAGATCAATATCGACCAAAAGACATGTCTTGATATGTGGCTTACAAATGTGAATCGCTCTTCTTTGTAGATATCACTGTCGGGCCCATGCTCGTTGTACTCAGTACACACAGAGAGGTTCAGTTCCTGAACACCCCTGACGACAGCCTTGAAAGCGTCGGTATGGATGAGCTCCGGCACCGGTGCATTCTGAAGATTCTCAATCGTGAGGGACCGAACGACACTGTTCCGAGGGTCATCGGCTCGCTGTTCCAGAACGCTGAAGATGGTCCTGAGCGTGTCCATTCGGTCTGCGCGCGTCTCGCACTCTCCGTACACCCACCAGTTGTTCTCGCTCGCGACGCCGCAGCACTTGTTGCTGAACTGGACGTGTACTGCGTTCAGTTGCGGGAGTTCGGGGATGCGGGCAACAGCACGCCGGAAAGCGTTGCGGAAGCCGCCGCTGCCTTCCCACTTTTCCTTGATGCCGTGGTCTATTCTCGTGATACAGTCCATGTCCTCGTAGAATGGCACTGTCTGGATGACGACGCGCTGGGCGGCTTCTCTCGCGGCGGCTAGGTCGAGCTTGCGGTGCCAAGTGTTCATGTCCGTCCCCTTCCTATCGTGCGTAAGAGTGAGGGTCTGGTATTTGGCCACTGCGTTATCCATTTTTGTTTGTAGGTTCTGAGCAGTGTTGTGATAATGACGCGTCGTATAATGTGCGTGGTTTATCACGCGCCGGAGAAGGGTGCGGGACATATAAGGGTAGCTGGTTCGTCGGGTCAGTAATGATCGGGCGGGCAGTCCTTGAACGGAGGTTCTGACCAGATTAACAATGATTTCCGAGGTACGAGTATGATCTTGGATATTTCGCGATGCAGGCGCACAGGTAGCTTTGACCATTGCGGAAGGATGAAGCCCCTCAGGCATGCCAAGCCCTGAGAAGCTACCTAGCCCTTGCAGGGATTTTATCCTTCGAGCCTGGCCTAGAGACCATCTGTTCATTTCGATTAGAGCTGTGAAGCAGGGGCGGACTGGGTAATGGCGTGGTGTCGATCACATCCATTGCAAATTTACGAGGCTATGTATTGGGTGCAGGAAGGGGCCTCGTCCTTACCTAGATTTTCTCTCGCTCCTATTAACTAATGGGAAACGCCCACTCAGGATAACTAACTCTTTTTCATTCAAGGGACGGCCGGCATAGCTACTACTACTAGGTGTGCGGCCTTCAACGGCAGGTTCGAGCCGGAGTCTTCTCCATCACTTGGTGTACCGCGAAAAAGAAAAAGAAACCACTGGCAATGGCAAAAAAGAACTTGCGGTTTATGTGGATCGAACACATGACCTTCAGATTTTAGGATATAGGAATGAAGTAGGACTTCAGTCTGACGCTCTCCCAACTGAGCTAAACCCGCTTGTTGTTGAAGCCGACTGGCGCAAGATAAGCATTTCAGCTACACTGTGCCTGAGTTGACGACGACTCAAGCAAGAGTTCGATTGTTCGAATTGATAGGTAACCATCACGAATCTGGCGAAGGAATGCTTGACCATGGGAGTCTTGGATAATTAACTGCAGGAACCTTTTCTCATAGCGCTGTTGTTTAATCTACGGCTCGCCCACTTGTCTGAGTGTTCAACCCGCCAACAGAACAGAACACAATCGCATTAAGAGAATAGCAAGGTCAACCATGGGTCCCCTAGCTCATCGGGGTCAAGCAGGAGCCACGGCAGCGCTCCCACCGATCGTAACATCTTTGAGCAGGCCTTTAGCCCCGCTGAAGCTAACGGAGTCTCCGGAAACCCAATCCGAATTCCGTGAAGTCACTGAGAAGTGAGAACGACAGCACCCTTCTCTGACGACTCTGGGCTCTCAATCGCTACGGACGCTTCGCCAAATATCTGGAAACAGCCCCATCCCCGAGTAGCTCAGCTGGAAGAGCGTTCGGCTGTAACTGATCACTTTGTCACCGAAAGGCCACCTGTTCGAGCCAGGTCTCGGGGACGTTTAGTTTTTGAGTTTCTCGATTACTTTTTTAAGAACGCATATGACTATCTTTTTTAAATGTCCTTATGCAGGCAACTAGGTCAGTCGACGTTGTTCTGATTACTTTATGCGCTATTAGGAGCAGGTGATCTCATGTCCTTGTACATCGCCGAAATCAGACCGACCAGGTTGCCAAGCACAGCGTTAGCAATCCGGAGAGAGGCATATCCAGTTGAGAACACAGATGCATCATGGTCGGAGATATAATAATGAATTCGATCAAAATCTGGGCAGAAATACACAAAGTAAGACTATAACCCGCGTACCTCCCCCCGTAGGAAGCATCTAGCCTCAAAGGTCAACCGCAGCCTCTTAGCCTCGTCATCCCAACACGGTGGCCGGTCCTGTCGTGCCCAGCGGCTCAACTCCTCTCGAACGTATTCTAGATGCTCCTGTGGTCTCTTCTTCCAGGTGATGTGAAAGTCCTCGCCATAGGCCTCGTACATGTAGTCGGCGCTGATCGTGAAATCGTCCATTTCCTTCCGGTTGAACAGCCGGAGCATCAACCCTGGCTGCTTGGGAACCGGCACACGGTCATGCAAATCGGCCACCCCGGTCGTCTTTGGGTAGACTATCGAGATTGTCCGCAGCTGGGGTAGCTTCTGCAAGGCAATGGGCAGCCAGAGTCCCCTGTCGGAGACTGACACAGCAAGGGCTAGGTGCTGGATCGATGCGGGCCAAGCTCTATCGCGGCATATGTCGCAGAACGGGTAGAAGCTTCTTTTGTCGATATAGAGGATATCCGTCTCGGGGTTGTAGTTGCGAGTCGGGGGAAGAGTCTCAAGAGCACTCTCGCGGGCCTCGCGACTGACTGCCAAGAGGGACGAGCGGGGGTTTTGAACGGTGAGCTTTGCCATGTTGTTGGTGGGTGTAAGGTTTGCTGAAAGAACGCAGACGCTGGATCCGCCATCAGTAGATGGTAGAGCAAGTTTCCATATTTTCCGTCGTAACTCTAGCGGGAGCTGGGAGAATTGTGTAAAGGTTGGCTCTGGGAGTGTTCCTGAGACCTGTTGTGTAGGAGCAGTGGCTTTGCAAGACATCTTCGTGCTTTGACGGGTCGTGAGGGGAATGGATCTTGTTAATTTAGGGCTGGCAGGAACTGATGAGAGTCGTTCTCTATCCTTAAAGCAAGCTTCAAAGTGCATCTATTTATCCTCAGTTACTTGAAGGGATCCCTGGTTGCCTCCCCGGTTTTTCGAATTGCTGCGCCACGTCATAGCCCACGGGGCACTTAGCGAGGCTCACTCTCTGGCTACCCCCTGGTTGTTATCAGTAAAGGCAGTCTTTGTATTGTCTTTTACCCCTTCTTAGTTTATAGATATTTCCTCTAGTACAGTTCTCAGGTAGTTTGTAAATTTGATGAACTATTGCCCCTCTAGTTCCGACCTTTTGCAACTATTCACCACTCACTCTAAAGCGCAATACCGATTAATTGGGAAAAATCTGCCTCCTAGTTCAGTCGTACTTGAGCGAATTTTGACATACATGGGATGGTGTCAAGAATCTATCTGTGAAAGGAGTCAATGCTCGGCTATTAAAAGAACGTGTTGGCTTGGCCGTCTTCCACGATCCTATATTAATCACGCATTGAGATGCTCGGCGATATTTACATTTACTCTGTCAATTCTTTTTATATTTCTAACTATCTTGGTGCCTGTTTGATCCGTCGTTGCATTTCGTGCAGCATCATGTGCCGCGACGGCCAAAGGGGGAGTCCACACCAAACCCACCTCCTACGCTGTGTCCATCAGTTTACTTAGCTCTTTCGGAAAACAGCTGCAATAGGCCCATGAAAAATCCAGTAACGATACCTTCAGCATGTCCTCCGGTCTGTCCATATTTGGAGCCTGGTAGATGCCGAGTTCCACGACGAACATACCCCTAAAACCATGTGTCCTGCTGTCTCATCTTATCCTCTGCTCATTGTAATGGCCATAATTGCCAGGCCAAGCTGCCCAGGTGTTAGCCCATTGGATCCAAGGCTCCTTCAAAAGATCTCATCACTAGACAGAGGTCCAGTCTCTGCATAACAGCGCTTCCGTATGATTTGGTCTCTGTGGCATCAGATCCGCTCTCTCTGGCAGTCACAGTCACAGTCGCTCGAGTTCCGGGGCCTCGACGATTGGTGGCCGTCGCCTCCGGTTCCGGCTCTGAAGTCATCGTTGCGTCCGTGTCCGCAAGTGTTGTAGGTGAATCAGCCTTGTTTCCGCAGTAATCGTCGTAGATGTCCACAGCACTTGACAAATCTGCCGTGTTGCTGCACCGAAATATGACACACGTCGAGAGCCAAGACGTAGCTGAAGATCTGAGATCGGCACGGCAGTAGCATGAATCCTCGGCGTTTCCCGGGCATGTCGGTCCATCGCAGCAGTCAAGGACCATGCCAATGATATCTTGGGCATCGTCGTTGTCCGGGTCACCGTTCCAAAAACATCCCGTAGCACAGGACCGCTGCTGCTTGTATCTCGCACCTGATGCAATCGTCTGAGTCGCCTGCGGAGACGCAGACTGCAGCAAGCAGGCGAGGCTGAGGAGAAAATACGGGACAAACATGCCTGATAGCATAGGGGTGCTTGTTGGGATGGAGACAGTGTCTGGGGCTGGGGCCTTGCACTACCAGAATGAAAGGTCGAGGGCCACTTTTATACCTGGATCGCCATGAATCAAGGCGAATCATTCTCTGGGACTAAGACGAGTGCTTATTTTCAGCTGGAACTCATGGCTGAGCTATCGAATGTGGCGTGGCCATAAAGCGAACACGGGGATCTAGGCCGAGGTAGACGCCTAGCAGGTGACACTGTTTTAAGAGGCTTGTAGTTTTGCGCAATGCCATGCCGGCAGTCCTCGAAGCGCGATGCTTATATGACCGGAGAACAGGAGGAAACAACCAAAAAGCCAAACGATATGCCCCAACCACAAATACAGCACGCTCGCTCGTCGTCGAATCGCATAGTGGACATGTTGACAGAGTAACATTGGTCTTGGCTTGGTCAATGGCAGCGTACTTGCCTCGGAGCCCAGTATTCAGACAATAGAAAGAGCCTCGCATTCTTATTGATAGTTGGAAGGGACACACTGTCTAAGGCGTTCCCGGAATGAGACGTCAAGTGAACCTCGCCGCCTCCTCTCAAAGACGGCTGCTTTATCCGTACCAGACGCCGTACTGACTATTTCTAATATCGCACATATCTCGCAGCTCATCTTCACTCCCAAAGAGAACCGTGACAAAAACACGATCCGAGTCAGTCGAATCCGGCTCAGAATGTATAGGCGAGTCCTGCTGCCCCCAGCTAAACCGGATAACCTGTCCAGGCTTGATATCGACCTGGGGATACTTTGATAGCCTCTCTGCCAGTTCAGGATCAGGGTCATTCTGGTTCCAGGGCCGTCCCGTCTCGGATCCCTTTTCCAGAATGCCGCTGACATCCGGATCAGGTTGCATGACCCTTGTTGGCGGGCCGAGTATCGTAAATCCGTACTTGGAATGCGGCATCTTAGGCTCGAGGCATGTGCAGTGGAACATCCTCCCATCAGTGTGCCATCTTGGAACAGCCCACAGATCCGTAGGCGCGGTCAGACGAATGCACAGCCAGCATGAGTGTGCAACATGAGGACGCGAGTGTCCCACAGCCGCGGCATGAGCAATGCAGTCTTGGTGAGCCAGAGAGAGAAACTTGTGCATGACCTGCTGGAGGAGTTCTTGGTTCGCATCCGAGTTTGAGTGGATGAACGCGGCTGCCCGAGAGGCGAGGGACTGGGCGTCGAAGGGTCCATAGATCCCACCGCTGCAACTTTCTTTGATCGAGGTCAGAAGGCGTGGGGGCAGGGGCTCATGAGGGAAGATTGCAAATGGGGGTGGTCGAGTGGCAGATGCATGGCCAGGAGTACCAGTGCTAGCGGGCCCTTGAGACTCCATGGCTGCTGGAGGACAACTTGGAGTTGCGAGAAGGAATAGTCCAAGAGGTTGGATCTTCAAGAAGTCTGAGATCGTGATGACACCCCGCTTCTGTCTCTAGGCCAGCCACATAGACGGTGCGACTTTAACCCGATCAGGCAGCAGCCTCTAAATAGCGTCAATCATTGGAACAAGTCTCTTGGTTTGTGGGTTGATAGATGTCCACTCTGCTAGTTATCAGTACCTATCCAGTAGATTACGTATCACTGTACAGTATATTGAACGCAAGGTAACTCGACATATATAATCTTGATATAACTAGTCCTGATACTCAGTGACTATATTCTGCATCTCAAATCGGCCGGACAGAAGGCCTGGCGACATACGACTCTTCCACCAGATCCTCACATCGTTTCCTATCAACCTCCTTGGCCATGAGCCAGCCAATCCCCATCAAGGTGTCTGCCATGCTCTTCCGCGAGATTTCGAGTTCCCGAAACATGCCGTCAAACGCGTGCGGAAGACCAGGGTACACGTCTAGTTTCGTCGTCACCCCGTGAGCACGCAGTGCTCTTTCGTAGATGATCCTGTCGTCCCTGAGGGGATCCTGGCCAGCGACCTGGATAAAGACAGGAGGCATGCCCGTGTGAGGATGTGCTGACTGAAAGGGGGAAAAGGCCGGCGACCTGATGTCGGGACGATAAACGTCCAGAACATGGTCCATGGCCTCCTTATTGATGACCATGGAGTTTGCGTTTTGTTCACTGGCGAGATAAACGTCCTTGTACTCAGGGGGCACGATTTCTTCCTCCAAGAGGTAAGGAATGCAGGCCCAGGTAGCTGTGGATGAAATCGTTCCCTAGGCAGAAGCCCCCGCCATGGAGCAGGACGAACATGGGTCGGGCATCGGATGACGAGTTGGGTGGGTGATGGATGCGGATCTCGCTGAGGTAGCCGTCTCGCATGGGGATCTTCCTGGTGTACTCTATCTCTGTGGATGGTGGCGCAGGAGGCGGATTCTGCTTGAAGGCTGCTGCGATGACAGACAGTGGAGGTCTGAAACCTGGTTTTTGGAAATATGCTGTTTACAAGTCAGTGATTGGAAACAAGAGGGATGTGTGTCTCTAACCTCGGCCAGCTCTGGACTTGAACACGGTCAGCGTGTGTCGTTGAGGATTCCGGGCATTATGTCAGATACTCACTGCATCTTCCCAAGTGCCAGAACAGCTTCCTTTGTTTCATACTGAGACATGTTGGCGATGGTTGGGGTGGTGTTTTGGTAGGACTATGGTGGTACGAGAAAGGGGCAAATCTATTTGTTGGCAACTTCTCAAGAGAGGTGCCTCCTATTTATTGACAATGGAAGCTGAACGTCGAGAGGGGAAACGATTAATGATCATGGCCTCGGGCCGTTCCAGAAGCCCGAATCAATATGCCAGCCATCCACCCCTGCATGCAGCCCAACTCGCGACTCGGAAGACAGATCCCGGCACAACTTCCCCGTGAAATGCAACGCTCTGCATCCCGGAGTTGGGTGCCCCAGACCGCAACCCGTTTCCGACCTTTCGGCAACCAGCAGGGCCCCGTTCTGGACGTCCAGGGCCCAATCACAACCATCAACACTCATCAGAACATCGACAACGGATGATTGTGACACGATGGATCGACCATGCACCGTCAGAAGATGCCGATCAGGCACCGAAGAACGAGCATCTGCGTGCCGAAAAGAACCGCGTGGCACAGCAGCGGCATCGGCAACGGCAGAAGAATTGTATTTCCGAGCTGGAGAATCAGCTGCGCCTGCTGAAGGAGGGTGCTGGTGGTTAGATAACTGGGTTAGTAGAAGGCTCAGTTGCGTGAAGAGTAGGCCACCGTTCTGCTCGCAATACATACATCTCAGAGCTTCGCCGCAACCATCTAGCTGCAGCGGACAGATGCCATTTTAGATGACCTGGCCGAGGTTCTCGGTCGACGGAGCGCCCAAGTGTCCGTCTTGGCGGAAACCGGGGTCTATCACTCCGACACACAGATGACAACCTTGGACAGAGAATCTCCAGCGGAGGAATTCAACTCGACCCAGTCTAAACAGCTGCTGACCCTGGCGACATCAATATGGCAATGGCCCGCAGGAGAAGAAGCCGTGACGTGACAGCATCTGGCAGTGGTGGATGAACCCTGTATCACAGCATCATATCCCACCCCTGGCCAACCAGACAAGCTGCAGACATCAGCACATGCTCTCTCCCGGCGCAACAGCCCACGCATAGGACAAATATCCCTTCTCCCATATCAACACTTTTGCCTCAACAGGAACAAGGAGCCCTTGGTGCAGGTGAGGTGTTGTTCAATCCTCTGGAATCGAAATGCGGCCAGCAATGGGCTCCGCTCGCCGTGGGCTCTATCATTCCAAGTCACTACACCCATCTACTGCAGCGCTTCGAGAGTCATCCTGCCACCGCTGCCGTGCGATTACCATCTGCACCAGATACTGAGCGCGGCACGGGCTTTCATCTTGACCATTGGGCCGCCGACTATTGCAGACTTCATGTCGGATGATTCACCGGATGCATTATCCCGCCAGCTCAAGATGTATTATCAAACCATCATTTATTGATCCCGGTGCTGCTTCTCGAATATTGCTCGACATTGGGCAACATTTCGTCATACATGTAGACTTTGGGGAACTGTGGGACTTGGCAAGGTGGAAACTAGATGCTTTCTGTTGGAAGTATCCGCAGTGGAAGTGGACTTTGGCACATGAGAAGTAATCTGTGTAGTTTAGTGCAGTTATCTAAGTGGTTCCTTTCCAGACCGCACCGAGGCTGCTAAGATCTCGACCGACTCGGGTCCACTGCCTGTAAAGAACCCCTATCCCTGGCCTCTGGCAATCTAGTCTGGTTTTGGTTGCTCTTGCCGCCGACTGAGTCAATCACCTTGAATCACGCTTGATGTAGATCCCATGCAAGTGGAGTTACTTCGTCTAAGGTCTCTTGCTGCAGATAAGAGGCATCAGGAGTGATCGATACGAATAACCTTATATCCAGTGACGGTTGAGTTAGCTACCTCTAGTGAAAAGACGCGACTGCAGCGTTAATGGACTGTAACAGCGATGAAGCCCGAGTTTACTCAACTCTTCGCCCGAGGTCTCTCAGATAATGCCAGCATCTTGATTTCGTGGAAGTTGCTTCTTGCTCAAGAC
Source organism: Fusarium albidum (assembly GCA_013618265.1). Lineage (NCBI taxonomy): Eukaryota > Fungi > Ascomycota > Sordariomycetes > Hypocreales > Nectriaceae > Fusarium > Fusarium albidum. The sequence continues at coordinate 28,504 of JABFEP010000165.1, forward strand.
GTGTGGCCCCTCTCATGACCAAGATTTACGGCTTGTATGTGGCCTGGGTAACAGAGACGCAGTGTGTCAAAAGACGAATTTCCTCATTTCCATCATCAGTTTGCTTTTTGTGCGTTCCCATTCCAACTCTGCGACTGCGAGCCCGATGCAGGCCGACGATTCACTGGCTCTGATTTACCTAGCAGATCAAACCACCATCAATGGGAATGGCCGTCCCCGTCATTTAAGACGCATCGTCACTGAGCAGAAACACTGCCAACTTGGCAACTTCCTGGGCCCGCCCCGGTCGACCAAGCGCGCTAGCCTTGACAGGTCCCATGTCTCCTGGGCCAAGGCCAATCACAGCGGCTGCTTTGCCCGTCATTGGCGTGATGATGTATCCTCTGATATCATTTGAGTCAAGGTTCATGTCCCGATGGAGAACTCGGGATACTCACGGCGCGACGGCGTTGACTCTGATATTGTTCGAGCCGACTTCCTTAGCGGCGCTTCGGGTAAGACCACTAACGGCATGTTTGCTTGCAGTGTACGCAGAACCGCCAGCGAATCCAATCAGGCCCGCTGCGTTAGACGCATTAACAATGGAAGCTCCCGGCTGCATATGCTGTAACCGAGCTCGCATGCAGTTTTAGACTTCACGGAGGTTCACGTCCATAACGAAATCATACCCGGTATCGTCCTGGGAATATAGATTCATAGCACCCATGTTCTCGTCAACTACGCCTGCAAAGTTGACTGCACGGTGGAGGCCGCCTAGTCTGGAAACCGTGGTCTCGACGCAGGCATCAACTTCAGAGCGGAGCGTAACGTCGACCCGTGTGGTCAAGCGTTGGGTCCGCCGAGTTGTCTGAGCTCTGCAGCGGCGGCCTCTGAAACAGTCTCCTACACATCGGCGAGAGAAAGCAAGGCGCCTTGACGATGAGAATCTTTGCGATTTCGAAGCCCATCCCAGACGCGGCTCCTGTCTGTATTAGCAAGACAATGGTGGTAGAGCTTGCAGGTTATATAGTTACCAGTGATAGCAACCACATGTTTCGAGAATGATGCCATGGCGATGATTAGAAGTAGAAAAGCCAAAGTATGGATTTAGGTCGAGATTAGGTATCCGTGGGTATAAGAGAGGCCATCTTGAAATCTTAGCAATACTAGACTCCACTGTTGGTAACTTGTGTGTGTGGCAGCCGTTGTCTCGGACTGGGCCCTCTTCGGGTCCGGGCCNNGGCCACAAGGGGCCACTTCGTGATGTTGAAATGAGCATGTTATGTTGATTGAAGAAGAAGTAAGACTAGCGCTAACCAGCGGAAGCTACTGACAAGAAGACATCCACATCCCAGCCACCAATGGATCGGAATAGCCATTGATCCGTCGAACAACGGATCTCAACACTCCCACTCGAGCCATTGGTGCGAGATGTTTCTGCGTAACAGGGTGTGGCCTCATTAAAACCTCAAAAACACCTTCGTGGGTGAAAAACAGGAAAGAGCTTCTATTACCACGCCTGCGTTGGATTGTTCGGTCACCGGGGCCTTAGCACCCCAGGTATTCCAGATTGTTTGATGTTTGATGTTTGTGAGGCGGACAGCCTTGAGTTTCTGGTCACTGGAGCCTTAGCACCCCAGATCCTCCAGATTGTTTGATGTTTGGATGAAGTCTTGGATTCTTCGATCACTGGAGCCTTATGCCCCAGATCTCCCACTTCATCCCAGGCCTGTATTTTCCGAAGTAGATGTAGAGGACATTGATCTTGTCCTTTGTTGGTATTGCCGACTGAGTACCATAGTCGGAGTTGATTTGTTTTCTTTTTGACCGGATCCGATTGAGGAGGTTCCGTTGCATGCCTCGTAGGACTGTGGTTATTAAGGCTGAAGAAGCCAATCCAGCAGCGTTTGCCATGTTTTGTAGTTTTGTAGAACTCTGTGATTGTGTCTCTGAATGAAATGGCTCTGGGATGTACGCAAGGAGCGTTCAGATATGGCTGAAATTGTTATAGAGTTGTTGTAAGAAGCCGAGGAATTCCGAGCCGAGGACCTGTGGGTCGCTTGGAAGCTCGATGAGCGGGATAGACTGTTGGGCACCCATTTTCTCCCACTTGGAGCATGATGGAAAGAGTAAAAGATTGTGTGAATTTGATATAATAGAATTTCGGCGCCGCTGCTTCCAAATCCCCATCCGTTTGTTGGTAGCAGTGAATCATGGGTTGGAGAGGCCCAGCGCGTTGCGAAACACGATAAAACGGTCTTTTGGAAGGGCTTTCGTAAGTCCATCTGCAATTTATTGATCGGTTGGGATATATTAGAGCTCAACGTCTCCATCCGAGACCCGTTCTCGAACGTAATGCCATTGGATGTCAATGTGCTTGGTCCTGGCATGGAACTGTGGATTTTTGGCCATTGCAATTGCCCCTTGATTGTCCCCGTAGAGGATAGTTATCTGAAGGTCCCCATGTTTGTGTTGGGCCAGAAGTTCGCACAGCAACCCTCGTAGCCAGATCGCTTCTTTGGTGCATTGTGTTTGTCCCATGTACTCGGCTTCGCAGGATGATAGTGCGACCGTTGGTTGTCGTTTGGAGCTCCAACTGATGGCGCCTGTGCCGACGTTGAAGACGTAACCAGCCGTTGATCGTCTGGTGTCGTGGTCGCCAGCCCAGTCTGAGTCGGTGTACCCAACTAACGGTCTGAGTGGTCCGCTGAAAACGAGTTCCAAGTCGATCGTTCCTCGCAAGTACCTCATGATGCGCTTGACGGCTTGGACGTGTTCGTTTGTTGGGTTTCCCAGATATCGGCTGCAGAGAGAGACGGCAAATGCGATGTCTGGGCGAGTGCCAAGCATGGCGTACATAAGTGAACCAATTGCCTTTGCGTACCATAGTTTCGTCGTTTCAGACGCTTTGTATTCGTCTGGGACAGGTTGGAATTTTGACGTGCTCAGGGGGGTTGTGACTGGCTTGCTCTCCCACATGTTAAATTCCCGTAGGACCTTCTCGATATACGCTCGTTGGGAGAGGAAGATGGCCTTGTTGCGTCTGTCTCTCCGGACCGACATTCCCAGATAGTACTGACACGGACCAAGGTCGGTCATTTCGAACTTCTTGCTCAAGGCGGCTTTGATTCGGCGGATCTCTTCCTTATCGGGACCACCGATTAGGAGATCATCCACGTAGACAGCGATGTAGGCTGTGCCACGGATGAAGACGCCAACATCGGCGTTGAGTGGTTTGAAGCCGAGGGTTTCCAGGAAATCAGATAATGTCTGGTACCAGATTCGGGGTGATTGTTTAAGACCGTAGAGAGCCTTCCGCAGTCGGAAGACTTTGCCTGATTTGTCGTCGAAGCCCTGTGGCTGAGTAACGTAGATTTCTTCTTTGACACCACCGTAAAGGAAGGCAGTTTTGACATCCATTTGTTCCAGTTCAAGGTCCAGGGCCGCAGCGATAGCGAAGATCATTTTGTAGCTCATCGGCTTAACCACGGAGGCAAACGTCTCGTGGTAGTCGATTCCCTCTTTTTGTTCGAAGCCTCTGACAACGAAGCGAGCTTTGAATCTGGTAATCTCGCCATCCTTTCCTCGCTTGAGCTTATACACCCATTTACCTTGGAGAGTATGTTTTCCTGGAGGTAGGTTGACTGGTATGAAGGTGTCGTTTCTCGTTAGGGAGTCGATTTCGTCGATCATGGCTTGCATCCATTGTTCGCTATGAGGCGAGTTCATTGCTTCGGCAAAGGTTTTGGGTTCGGTTGGTTCAAGGTTGTTGGCGATCATAGCCAGATAAATGGCAATCATGGTGAAACGCCATTGGTTTTGTTGAGCTTCTGGGTCTTGTTGGGCTAGGACTGTGTATCTTGATGGCATTTGTCCTCGGGTTTCCCGTACTGGAAACCGTAGTTCGGGATGACTGTCGGTTCCTTCCATTGGGACTTGGTGTTCGTCGACTACACCGTTGGGGCTTTGTGTTCTTTCTGGAGTCCCCAGTTCCACGTGGAAGCTCGGCTCGTCTTGATTCGGTGAATAGGATTGGTTGGGGGCTGCCTGTATCTCTTCGTCTGTTCTGATGATTTCGGTTAGGGGTATAGTTGGAAGAGATGGTGCGAGATCCATCCGTTTTGCATTGGGTTCATCAGTTGGTTGCTCGGATGCAATTCGTTTTCTCGGCAGGGATTTCTCATCGAACACGACATTGTTCGCAAAGAATATTCTTCCATCATCGTCGACTAAGGCGTAGTTTGTGCTCCCTTGATAGCCGAGGAGTCGGCAGGGGATCGTCTTGTCGTCCATCTTCTTCCGTTTGGCTGAAGGCATTTTTGCAAAGCCTCGGCTGCCGATAACTCGGAGATGGGAGAGATCCGGCACTTCCTTGTGCCATGATTCATAAGGTGTGATTTGACGACCCGAGGCTGGTGAGAGGTTTCGCACATATGCCATAGCTTTGAGGACGTATGGCCAGAATTTCTTTTCCAGTCCTGAATGGATGAGAGTTGTTGTGAGTTTCTCCCGTAGGACACGGTTTGCCACTTCGGCCACCCCGTTTTGTTCGTGCTGTTCGGTGACAGAGAAGATCATCTCAATCATCTTGTTTTCGCAGTAGAGAGTGAGTGTATCAGCTTGGTTTTCTCCCGCCCGATCGAGGCGAAGGTAACAGCAGCGACGGGTTGGCGTCTCAGCTTGTTCCAGAAGTTTTTGAAAGCAGTTGCCAAATTCGGACTTTTGCCTGATTGGGAAGACCCAGGTCATCTTGGTGAAATCGTCTATGAAGCAGGCCCAGTATCTATGGCCGTCGATGCCTTCGTCTGGGAAGGGCCCGGCGATATCGCCATGGAGGCTCTCCAGTGGTCTTGTTCCTTTTCGAATGCATCCGCGATGAGGCCTTTCCTTCATGCGCCCTTTTACGCACGCTTCACAGACGTTGGAGTCAGATAGAGGAGTGATGCCCGTGGACATCTTCATGAGTCAATGTAAGTTCTGTTCTCCCAAATGGCCGAGTCGGTCATGCCAGATCTGCAGTTTGGGGTCGCTGACGGAGTAGGCGGCCAAAGCGGTGTGCAGTTGTCGATCTTTTCGACGGTCGTGGCGCTGGTTCCGGTGGGTTTGTCCTTGTTTCGTTTGAATAGGTCTCCGTATCCCGACATTGTGAGATGGTCTTTCATTTCTCGGCTCCAGTTGATCCATCCGGCTGTTGATTCTAACTTCGGGATGTTGGCTAGGTTGCCAAGTGTCCCAGTTGATTCCTTCGAGGCCGACATGCTTGAGGATGGGTTCCTTGATGGCTAGTAGATCCCTCCAGCGTAGTGAAATCTCTTGTGGGTGCGAGGCTTCTCGTCCTCGTCGTTGTCGATGGTACCGGCAACGGATGCGCCAGAACCCCCACTGGATGTAACGTGGGTGTCGTCTGGTTCTGATGAGGTAGTGGAGGCAACTGAGGCAACTTCAAGGCCCCAAATGTTGGTTGAACTCGCGTCTGAAAGCGAGTCGTCGGTGTCGACGTGGGTTGCCCTAGAACCTATTGGAGGAACTGTAAATGTGTTGTGTTGCCTCCTCCTTTTGTTCGTTCTTTCTCCTTGTCTCTATATCTGAAGAGACTAGGCCAAGACACTAGGCCTGGACACTAGGCCTGCTGAATCTGCAACAGTTCTGTAACGCTGTTCTGACAATTCTGGTATCATCGTGAGACATCTTCCCTTGAGGGGGCTGCCTGTGTAACACCATCGTGCATGCCACGTCTCCAAACCTAGAAGGGACCGCATTCGTTACGGTCAGCGACACGATGAGGGAAAAATATTGCTTGTGGAGGAACCAAAGGAAGTTCGGCTTCCAGAGGGATCGAGCTCTGAAATTATAGTCGTGGGGCCATCGTGAGGTCAAGTCTGGGGTGAAAATTTTGTGCAAAGTTTCTGCTCGAGAGGCTGGTGATGGATAGGCCGGAAAGTATGTAAAGTCGACCGGTTGATTCCTAAATACGGCGGCTGGCAGTATTGGCTAAAATTTGGGAAGGTGTGATGAGTATCTTTGACGCAGTGGAAGGAGGCGATTAGACCTCGTGTTATATTGGAAATCATGATTAGGGGATACTCAGCTTTAAGGTGGCTTTTCCGGGCTCATAACCTGTTGAAATGAGCATGTTATGNNCTTCCCTTCTAGGATAGCTCTGAATATATCGATTGATGGAGCCCACCCTGTTACCTTTGCTTTCCCACATATAGATATGTGAAGACGAACCAACATCCACTTTATTTATGGACGAGGAACGGCTCTGGATAGTGAACCTCGGGGTTCCTCATGCCCCGAGTCGGGTCCGGATATCCTGACAGCCACTTATATTATAGCAGTCGGAGATATCGTGTGTAAAGTCCGTAGGTACCATGGGTGCTTCGCAGGACCTTGGAGCTGGACTTAGGCGATCATCCTCTAGCTGGATCATCAGCCCAATCAGGAACCATCCGCGTTCAAAAGACATCATGAGTCGTGCACTACGTAGTAGACAGAACATGTGCGTGTCCCCCGTATCGCGTAAGGAGGCAATATCCACTCGTACCGTGTGCAAAAGCACATCTAGGGCCGACGGGGCCTGAGTTCTATTCTTCCGAGGTGAGCTCCCCCACAACGTCCCATTCTTGGATTTGACAAGCTCGCTACCGCAGACAGGCGGGATCCGTACTCCTCGGGGCAACTGTGGATCCGTCTGGTCTGGGGCGGGGTGTAATGCCGACATGGGATATCCCACCGGCTCAGCAGCGCGTACCTGTATGAGAGGGATAGGCTCTTATATTAGACGTGTGAGTTGTCGCTGAATTGGGCTCATCGCCTTGAAATCACCGTCGAGGGAATCCAACCTCACCATGGAGCGCGCTCGTGTCAACCCCGTTGTTCCCGGGTTCGCCCCCGACCCTTCCATCGTTTACGTGGGCGGCACCTACTTTCTCGTCAACTCCAGCTTCCACATCTTCCCCGGTCTGCCAATCTATGCCTCAAAAGACTTGAGAGAATGGAAGCACATTGGTACGTTTCAGACCTTGGATGTTTAGAACTGTCGCTAAGTATGAAGGCAATGCCTTCAACCGGACTGGCCAGTTGAGTCTTGGACAGTCGGTAACCAAGATTGTCGGCCCCGAGGATCCAGATGAGAGGATATGCGCCGAAGGTGGTCTCTACGCTCCCACAATCAGATACCACAAGGGATGCTTCTTCATTGTCTGCACCAACGTTGTACACACAAAGGCACAGTCGTCGAATGAGAGTGAACGCCACAACTTTATACTATCGACAACCGACATCTGGGCCGATGAATGGAGCGACCCCGTATTCTACGACTTCGAGGCCATCGACACCAGCCTGATCTGGGACGACGACGACCGGGTCTACGTGATCGGCGCCGCTGGCTCCCCGCCAGAGACCCAGGTCCGTCAGTTCGAGATTGATCTCAAGACGGGCAGGAAGCTCTCCGAGGAGAAGCTTCTCTGGGAGGGAATCACAAAGGTCTACCCCGAGGGTCCGCACATGTACAAGAAGGATGGATGGTATTACCTCCTCATCGCCGAGGGCGGCTGCTTTGCCGACCACCACACCGTCATGGCCCGCTCGCGGGACATATGGGGGCCCTACGAGGCGAACGCGACGAATCCAGTGCTGGGCAAGTCGGATCCGAAGGGGTACATCCAGTACACGGGTCATGGAGACCTTTTTCAGCATCCATCGGGGCAATGGTACTTTGTGTGCCTGGGCGTGAGGAAGAACAACGGGCGGTTCATCATGGGCCGCGAATCTGTCCTCACAACGGCTACCTGGGAGGAAGGCGAGTACCCAGTCATTGACAAGGTTGAGCTGGATGTGCCGGTTCCCATCAAGAACCTGTCTTCGGAGTGGCCCATGAGACGAAACCCCGACCGTCCTGATGTCGGCCTTGTGCATATCCGGGATCCCATCCTAGAGAACTACACATACAAGGGGAACAGCTTCATCTTGACATCCAGCAGAGCAGATCTGTCGAATCCAGAGGCGTCCGTGACGTTTATCGGAAAACGTCAGAGACGCCTAGATGGCTCGACTCGGGTGACATTGGAGCCCCCGGCCACGGACGGCTCCCGTCTCAGGACCGGACTGTGCAACTACAAGGACGAACACCGTTTCGCCCGCATCTTCCTCGACGTTGACTCCAAAGAGGTGGTTCTCGAGGTTATCAACAAGGCCAGGTCCATCGAAAGAAGAACATCCCGTAGCGTGGACAAGGATGTCAAAACTACGTTTGGTATCGACTACACCGAGCTGGAATTTGTCTTTTGGTTCTCTGTTGACGGCGCAACGACAAAGGAGGTTCTCGGAAGGATAGACAGTCTGGACATGACTGGACATGACTTTGTGGGACCGCTCATGGGCATGTACGCCGTCAGCGATAACGAGGTCAAAGTACGGTACTCTGATTTTGTGGTGGACGAGATTTGAAGCTTTTGTTTATACTAGAAATCCATCTGCTGTCCTAGCACGTCGGATGCTTTTGAATCCAAACGCACCAACATGTCAATCAGGCGCATGGCACATTGATTCGCCTGAGACTTGACCATGTCGTTTTCCGCATTGTGTGCCAGTTCCAGCAGCAGACTGCCAGCTCTTCTGATCTTTTCAACCTAGAACCAACATGTAAGTGCGTGAATATCCTTGTGGGAACTACTACTTACGCAATGCTCCCCTTCCACCTGGAGATGTAGAAACGGGACGCTCTCGAGAGCATTCAGGAAATCCTGAGCCAGCTCTATCTGCCTCATGGCCAGCGTTAATGGCTCCGCGCTGAGGCCGATGACCTCGGTGGTGTTGCACTGGATGGCTGTGTGCAGAACCAGGACCTTTATGATGTGGAGTGTGATGAGGTAACTGGTTCGTTGCCGCTGCAAGAGTTCGAGCAGGTGCTCGTCTGCGTCCCGGTTCATGTCGGGAGAGGATTCGGCGGGTGATCGGAACAAGACTGGGAGATTGTTGGTCAAGGTGATCATCTCAAAGTATGCTTCCGACAACTGCGTGATGCTTTCACGAGAGGCAACCATGTCGTTGAACGCGTCCATCGTCTTCCTATGGTGGGATTCCATGCCCTGGATGACACGGGCGGCCATGGCCCACAGGCGGCAAATGACGTGGAAGCCCTCCACAAGACCGTCTTCCATCCTCGCATTGCCTGACTCTTCCCCAGGGTCAAAGAGCGGCACGGAATTCGGCGAATGCGTCTTGATGGTAAGACCCCCGTCAAATAAAATCTCGTGGATCGTCACCGGACGGACCTTCATGACCAAGGCGGTCTTGTCACAGACGTACAGCTGCCAGAAGGCGTTCCGTAGAAGAGTCTCCTCGATGGGATCTCGCCCCTCGACCGCGGCCTCATCGTAGAGGCGCATCCTCATGGCGATCAGACCCGCTTCGCTCAGGATATGGAAAGCAACCCCGTGCGTCCCCGAGGCGGTCTGTATAGCCGATGAGAGAAATAGCCTGATACTCAGGGACGAGTAGTTTGGGCGCTCGAGGTCGTAATCCTCGTAGATCCTTAGCGTGTCTCGCGCCGCTCGGAGGAATAGAGGGGCTATGAGGTGCTTCCCCGGGAGGAGGGAGGAGGGGACGACGTATGCTACCGACGCGCACAGGGCGGTGAGGAGGGTGATGCTCCTGAGGGCGTCGACCCGCTCCCTCTCCGTGTCGGCGGCGAAACAGCGCGACACCCGCTGGCACTCGTCTGCGGGACTGGCGCCATCCGGGATCGCCAAGAAACGGTCGACGGCCGCACGGACCGTCGCCTCATGGCATACGGGCACCGATCCGAAGACGTACCGCGTGTACAGAAAGATGCAGTCGTTTGCCACCGACGCGGCCGTCTGGGGCGGAGCCACGGCCAGGAGCCCCGCAAGAAGGCCGAGATGGATCCTCGCGGCAGTCTGGGTCTGGCTCTCTGGTGTGTCGACGAGGGGATTCGCCGTGGTGTCAGATATCGGACTGTCGGAGGGCGGGCACGAGAAGGCATTCGTCTCGGTGGGGGGTGCTGGGCTCTCTGGTGAATGAGACGTGGCTGACGCAAGAGGTTCTCCCGAGGGAGCGCCTCGCCATTTCACTGGCTTCGGACCGCGTTTCTTGGGTGGTGGGTATTGGCATGCTGTCTTTGCTACCAGGCAGTTTCGGCATGTCGGCAGGCCGTCACACTGCCGATTGCGTTAGGGGCCGGTTGAGAGAGCCTGGATCGGCATTACTCACCTTGACTTTGCGCCGGCGGCACAATCTACAAGCCTGCCTTGAAGCCATCGGTGGAGGGTGGAGTTCAGTCAGGAGCAGAGTCAGCTCGGGCAATTAGGCGTTGCATTTATATCCGCCGAGGTTGCCTCGTTTAGGTGGAGCTGCCTCGTTCTTGGAGAACCCATAAATCCCCCGGACCTGATTAGCGTGCGGGGTCTACAGGAGATGGACATGTATGAATTCACGGGTTTGGAGATGGGATCTGACGGGTACTATGACGGATGAGAAGTCGCTGTTGGCTGTGATATATAGAGAGCAAACCTCTCCTTCAAGGGGTATCTGCACAGCAAACCCATCTCAACTCCAATACCACTGCATCCAACATGACATCCTCGAAAGAAGCACCCAAGGGTCTCCCCTCGGACTTTGAATGGGGCTTCGCCACGGCCGCCTACCAGATCGAAGGCGGTGCCAACGAAGGCGGCAAGGGCCCCTCCATCTGGGACGTCTTTTCCCACCTCGAGCCATCCCGCTGCCAAGGAGCCACCGGTGACGTCGCCTGTGACCATTACCACCGATACGAAGAGGACTTCGACCTCCTCGTCAAGTACGGCGCCAAGGCATACCGGTTCTCCCTCGCATGGTCACGCATCATCCCCCTCGGCGGACGAGACGACCCAGTCAACGAGGAAGGCATCGCCTTTTACAACAGGCTCATCAACGCGCTGCTTGCTCGGGGCATCACTCCCTGGGTCACTCTGTACCACTGGGATCTGCCGCAGGGACTCCAGGATAGGTATGGCGGCTGGCTGAATGCTGGGGAGTCGCAGAAGGACTTTGAGCGGTACGCGAGGGTGTGCTATGAGCGGTTTGGTGACCGTGTCAAGAACTGGATCACTCTCAACGAGCCGTGGGTCGTTTCTATCCATGTGAGCAGGGAATATCAGTCTGGGATGGAGAACAGAAGTGCTCACAGCTGCAGGGATTCTCAAAGGGGAATGACGCCCCTGGACGAAGCACCACCAACAAGGACTGTGCAGAGGGCGACTCGACGACCGAGCCCTGGACAGTTGGACACTCCCTCATCTTGGCGCACGCCGCAGCGGCAAAGCTGTACAACAAAGAATTCAAGCCGGAGCAACGTGGCGAGATCGGCATCTCCATCAGCGGCGACTACTTTGAGCCGTGGGATTCCGACGATCCCAAAGACCACGAGGCGGCCGAGACGAGGATGCAGTTCTGGATCGGCTGGTTCGCCAGCCCCATGTTGTGAGTACTCGAAAGAACCTCATGTTCAAGTCTGCTAACGTGTCGCGAAGGCTTGCACAGGATTATCCCCAAGTGATGCGAAAGCAGCTCGGAAACCGTCTACCCGCATTCACAGAGGGAGATTTCGCCCTGCTGCGCGAGGCCGAGCTCGACTTCTACGCCATGAACTACTATACTTCTCAGTTCGCGCGACACCGTACCACGCCAGCCCCCGCCGAAGACTACCAGGGCAACGTGGACGACTGCTCGGAGAACAAGGCTGGTGTTTCCATCGGCGAGCTGAGCGGCATGTTCTGGCTGCGATCTGCTCCCAAGCAGTTCCGGAAGCATCTCAACAGGATCTACAAGCTGTACGGGAAGCCCATCTACATCACGGAGAATGGGTGTCCCTGCCCTGACGAAGACAAGATGACAAAGGAGGAGTCTGTCAAGGACGAGTTTCGCCAGAAGTACTTTGCGGACCACTTTGATGCTATTGTTGGGGCGATCGGGGATGGAGCGCAGGTCAAGGGATACTTCGCTTGGTCGTTGATGGATAACTTGGGTGAGTTGTCGATTTCCGTGGTCTTTTCTTCCAAGCTGACTTGATATAGAATGGTCCATGGGGTACGGCCCTAGGTTTGGCGTGACGTACACGGACTATGAGACGCTTGAGAGGACGCCCAAGGAGTCGTCGATGTTGCTTCGAGGCATGATTGAGGAGAGGACCAAGGCATGATGGGGATTAGAGTAGCTATCAAGAGACTGCTGTTTACACTCGGTGTTCCTTGACATGCCTAATTCCGACATGACGTTATGAACTCCAATTGCAGACTGGTCATAATAGACTCGGCAAACTTTGCGTGACACTTGCCATGATCTCTTGTGTGACGGCCGAAGAAAGTTGGAATTATAAAGAATAATCTAGCTATATCAAGTATCACTTAGACTGTTTCATCCGTGGTGTATCAACGAAGAGAAGTGTGCGAAAAGTTTGCCGGCATCAACAATAGCAAAGAACACGCTGTTTTTTTCCTCAGTTCAGCATTAAAACCCAATGCCAACACAAAAGTGATGTATCAACATCAGTCTAGAACCAAGCACGCCAACCTCCTTCCACGCGTCCTGTTGCGCTCGGGATAACTAGCGAAAGACTGAAAAGGAAGAATGAAAAATCTATATAACTAAGTATACACTCTGGGTACGTGTAGATGTTACCCGCGAAAGTAGAATATGTCTAGGTAGTGAATATCATGTTGAACATGTGGCAGAATCCCTCCAATATCCAACAGGCATGCCGCAGTAAACCACTATAGGCAACGGAAAGACTTGACCCTCGATGGCCCCTGCTTAAGGATAGCCGGCAAAGTTCTCCAGAGCGCTATGGGTAGCATAGAACGCACCCTTGGGCTTGTAGTCCTCGTCAAACATGAGAGGCTTCGCCCCCGGCAGCCAGGTAAAGGCATGGTTGTCCGCGAACCCCCAGAAGCTGATATCCGTGATCCCCGCGTCCAGAGCCTCGGCCATGACGTCGCCGTAGATTTCGGCGTGCAGGGTATCGTTGAGAGTGTGGACGTCCAGCTCTGCAATCGACACCTCGAGGCCGAGCGCCTTGTACGAGTTGACCATTTCCGTGATGACACCCGGCTCCGGGGCAATTTCAGTGATGTGCATCTGGAGAGCTACACCGTCGATCGGCACGTCCTTTGATACGAGTCCCGTGATCAGGTCGAGGAGTGCCTGTCGCTTGGCGGGGAGTGACTCGACGAGATTCTCGTTGAAGAACAACTTGGCGTCAGGGTCTGCTCTCCGGGCAATGCGAAAGGCATCTTCAATGTAGTCCGGGCCGAGAACTTTGTAAAAGGTATTGCTGACGTCCAGAGTGCTGCCCTGCGTCTCGAGAGCTTCAGTGACCACATCCCACCGATCAACCTTTCCGTTGTAGCGATGCATCACGGCCTCGAAGTGAGCCGTCATGGCAGCACGGAGGTCTGCCGGTGTGGTCGAGTTCTCCACGTAGCCCGGGTTGCAGCATCCCGAGATGAGCCCGTGTCCCTTGACGACCATGTTGTTGTCGTCGGCGAAGCGGACGAGGCGGTCGATCTTTTCCCAGTCGTAGTGGCCCTGACTCGGATTGATGAAGGCCCACTTCATCTCGTTCTCGGGAGACAGGCTCTCGAACTGCTCGGCGAGGACGGCGGAAAACACAGCATCATCCAGATAGCTCGGGTTGATGGCGCCGGACCCGATCAGGATGCCCTTCTTGGCGGCCTCGTCCTTCAGCGAGGTGGTTCCGGTGCTGGGGGGGGCGGCATTGGCCTGGGCGGCGGCGAGGAGAGCGATGGTGAGGGCTGTGGTCTTCATGGTGTTGATGGTTGAACAGGTGTCTGTCTTGTTGGTAGCTCATCATGGGCGGCGGATGACGGGTATTTGAAGTTTCTGAGGTGCTGTGAGAAATCAATGTGTGGATTCTCTATTGTCATTGAGATTTGGTCCGAGCTAACTCTACATGAGTTGGTGTTGCTGTGAGGACGTGGCCGCGTCATGGCATAAGGTCCAATTTCTGGCAGTGACGTCACGTGGGGACAAGGAAAAACAAGAAACGAGATAAACGAGTGGGAGCGATGACTTGAACGAGAGAGACGAGCGGGAGCGATGAACGGGAACGAGGGTGGAAACGCCAAATAGAATTATATTGTGACACTAGGTAATAGAGTTTCATGGATGCATCTTGGTCCACGCTACGGATGCACCGAGGGAGAGGCAGATGGCGTGCAAATTATAGCAAGAATCACGAGGGGAAAGAAACAGAGCTATGAGTTCTAGGATAAACAGGCAAATCACTTTCTTATCTGCAACGCATCCCTTGTCCGTCCCAGAATCAATTGCCTGTTGCCGAACCATGTCCGGCACTGCAGGTACTGTCACATTACTCGGGTATTGACGGTCACCCGTTTGGAAGGATTTTGCCGGTCAACATGTTCCGGTTTATTTTGACCGACATGACCGAGTCTCGGGCAAACTACCCTCCACGGACCCATGACCCCTGCGAGTCAACTTGGTCACGGCGGAATTGAGGGTCTTTCTTAAAACCATGGAGTCCAGGAGACGACCCATCGTGACCCTCGGAGCTCTGCAAATTGGACCGGATCTTTGTGAGACCAGACCACGGCCTGAGATGGGCATTTTTGTAGAAAACCAGTGATCTGAGGCTCGGATGCTATTTATTGACAAGACATCCTGTGTTTAAACCAGCCTCTGATTCTATCTGTAACCAGCCTCTCCAGCACGCAACCGCTCAGACAACCTCCCTCGCCATGTCTTTATCTCTCAACGTGGACCAACTGTTGAGCCAGCTCACGCTCGAGGAAAAGATCCAACTCCTCTCGGGCCGAGACACCTGGTCTACCTACGCTATAGAGCGCTTGAATATCCCATCTATCACGGTGCGTTGCCGGCAATCTCAAATCCATATCCGGATCTTTACTGACCACCGGTACAGACTACAGATGGACCACATGGAGCCCGAGGTACCTCTTTCTTCAACGGCGTAAGTTGGCCCCTTGCTCAATACCCTTCAGTGCCGTGATTACTGACCCCCCCAGCCTCGAGGCGCCCTTCTTCCCTCTGCAACAGCCATGGGTGCAACCTTTGACACAAAGCTGATGCGGCGCGTGGGCAACATGCTTGCGGCTGAAACCAAGGAGAAAGGCTGCCAGGTGCTGCTCGCACCGACGGTCTGCCTCCAGCGATCGCCCCTCATCGGGCGCGGATTCGAAGCCTTTGGCGAAGACCCCATCCTCAGCGGCCTCATAGCTTCCGAGTACATCAACGGCGTTCAAGAGAACGGGATCGGCGTGTCCATCAAGCACTTTGCGGCACACGACCAGTCCTCAGAGTCGTTGGAAGATGATATCCGTGCTTCTGCGAGGACCCTGCGCGAGACTCACCTTCTGCCCTTCCAGTTGGCTGTTAAGCACGCCAATCCGTGGTCCTTTATGAGCTCGTACCATAGGATCAACGGGGTCCCCACTCCAGAAGACCCATGGCTGCTTACGCAGCTCCTGCGTCAGGAATGGGGATGGGATGGCCTGGTTATGAGTGACTGGGGCGGTACTTATAGCACCTCGCAAGCACTCAACGCCGGTCTCGACTTGGAGATGCCAGGTCCCACGAGGTGGAGGGGAGAACGTCTAGAGTTAGCTATCAGGTGCCGAAAGGTGAAGAAGTCCACAGTTGACGAGCGAGTCCGCAATCTTCTACACCTGGTCGAAAAGGTGCGGCCGGCTCTTGAGCAGGGTGACATGGCCCAGTCTGAGGATACCCCTGAGAAGCGGGAGATCTGCCGAGAAGTTGCCCGCAGCTCGGTAGTCCTCCTCAAGAACGATGCAAAGACACTGCCCCTCGACCCGTCGGCTCAGCAAACGTACGGTCTGATCGGTCCTGGCTTCGAAAACCCTGCCATCAGCGGTGGGGGGTCGGCTGACCTTATTCCGTACTACATCAGCAAGCCGCTCGAGACTATCCAACAGATCGTTGGCAAAGAGCGTGTCAAGACGGCGGTCGGCTGTTACTGTGAGTTTACTCAACGACTTGTCCTATTCCGCTAACCCTTTAAAACAGCCCATCTTTTCACGCCTCTCCTATCCGAGAACATCACCGTCCCAACGACCCAGGAAGCAGGATACGAGCTGCATTGGTACGGACAAGACCCTGAAGCCAACCCCGAAGCCAAGCCGCTTCACTCCTCGACCACAACCCAAGCCCAGATGTTCTTTGCAGACAATCTCCCCTCTGGCGTCCCTGCAGCATACTGGCTTCGCGTCAAGACAACATGGAAGGCACCCAAGACTGCGACCATGCAGTTCGGTCTCTGCGTGGGAGGTAAGGGACGCCTCTATATCGACGGCAAGCAGGTCGTCGATCTCTGGACCAGCCAACCGGAGAAGACGCTCCAGACGCCCATGTTCAACAGCGCGAGCATGGAGGTGACGGCTGATTTGGAGGCCGAGGCGGGAAAGCCGTATGAGATTTCCGTCCTCATGAAGAATGAGTCCATCGTGCCTGGCTGCGGAGCTGTCAACGCCGGCGGCCTCCGGATCGGGTGCTGTGAAAAGATTGACGCAGATGTGGCGCTTGCCGAGGCAGTCGAGCTGGCGAGGCAGGTTGATGTGCCAGTCGTCATTGTCGGTCTGAGTTCCGACTATGAGAGCGAGTCGGTGGACAGGAAGGACCTCAAGTTACCTCCTGGCGTTGATGCGTTAATCGAGAAAGTTGCAAAAGCGAACCCCAAAACTGTAAGTTGACGGATCTACTCTGAATTGTCTCTTGCCAACACCTGCAGATCATCGTCACCCAGTCCGGCTGCCCCGTAACTATGCCGTGGGTGAACCATGTGCCGACCCTTGTCCATGCCTGGTTTGGCGGTCAGGAAACAGGCAATGGCATTGCCGACGTGCTCTTTGGTCGGTACAACCCCAGCGGTCGTCTATCCGTGACATTTCCCCGTCGTCTAGAGGATACCCCAGCATTCCTCAGCTACGGCAAGGGAGTCCGCGAGATGTACTATGGCGAGGGCGTATTCATCGGATACCGGTACTACGAGAAGCTCCAGAACGATCCGCTCTTTTACTTTGGCCACGGTCTGTCCTACACGACCTTTGAGTACTCCAACCTGCGAGTCCCAGAGAGAGTCGATCTAGGAGATCGAGGGGATCAGACCTTTGTGGTGTCTGTTGATGTCACCAACACGGGTGGCGAAGACGGCCATGAGATCGTCCAGGTTTACGTCTCTGATGTGGAGTGTGCGGCTCTGAGACCGCGCAAGGAGCTCAAGGGGTTCGCAAAGGTATGGGTGGCCAAGGGCGAGACGGCCAAGGCGGAGATTATCCTGGATAAGTATGCTCTGTCGCACTGGGACGACGAGGAGGAGAAGTGGTATGCCGAGAGGGGGGTTTTCAAGGTCATCATCTCAAGAAGCGCCGACCCCAGGGATGAGGTCCTGGAGAGGGACTTTGAGCTGGAGAAGAGTCTGTACTGGACAGGAGTATAGATGAGAGTATATCTAGTCTGGTGAATGAACGGTCTGATCTGAGTATGATGGCTCCCATGTTATAACTTGCTTAGAGTGGCTTCTGCTATTCACTTAGAACCCTGAATACAGACAAGCTGAAGCTTAGCATCCCAAATATCCCTTGCCTCAGTAAGAAGTTCCTTACTTGGAGCTCGGTAACCTAATAGCTGGCAACTTTATAGTATGACCCAGGAGGGGAGCCTACTTATAACGAGTTAAAGGTGCCAATGAGTCCCGTCAAGGGAGATTGCTTCCGCAATGCAAAAGAACGCGGTTCTACTTATAACTTCTAGAGACTACTACGGCCTCGCGAGGTTAAACGCCGCCGAGGAAATAAGAGAAGGATGTATAATGGAAGAAATTATCCTGTTGAGACCATCAAGAGGATTAAAGCGGATATGCTGGAAAGCCTCATGGCCAGTAACTTCAGATAAGCTTATAGACAAGCTATAGACAAGCTAAGGACCATCCCAACATTCCTACTCCTTGCGTTCTGTCATGTTCTCCTCCACAGCCTCAGCAAGCCGGTTGTCCTTGATATCATACACCCTGTCCAGCGCCTCTCTACCATCAAACACCTGACTGACCTCTTCCAGGGACAGCCCGCGCGTCTCGGGGTATGCAAAGTAAAAGACGGCGAGCCACAAGACCAGGGCGCAGTCGAACACGATGTAATACTTCCAGCGCAGGGCCTTTAGCGCCACCGGATTAGCAAAGCCGTTGAAGATGCCGCTGCAGAACTGCGCCAGGTTGAAGATGGTCAGGCCCTTGGCGCGGAGCGTGTACGGCAGCACCTCGATCAGGTAGGCGATGGGCAGAGGGTTCATGGCAAAGTTATAAAAGGCGAAAAAGACAAAGACCATGACCACGACGCCGATCCCGAGGCCTTTACTGCCTCCCTCCGTCTGCTGGTTACGCGCCGCGAGGATGGTCCAGATAACAAAGGCAAGCAGCATGCCGCTGTTAGACGTCAGCAGCAAGAACCGCCTGCCGAGACGATCGACGAGGAGGGCAGAGCCACAGGCGACGGCATAGTTAAACAGCTGGAGACCTCCATTGATTAGATTCTGGGTTTCGGGGTCGGTGATGCCAATGTCGGTGAGCACGAGGGCGATGTATGCAGAGATGAGCTGGTTGCCGCACCACTGGATGATGAAGCCGAAGCTGGCAACGACGAACAGCCGATGACGGTTTCCCTCTGCTGACTTTAGCGTCGTCTTGAATGGGAATCATGAGAATGGAGCTTACTGGTTCGGAAGAATTGTAGATAAGACACCGACTCGCTTGAGCGCTCAAACTCGATGGCGCCGGTGATCTCGGCGACCTGTAGTAGGACAAGCTCGGTGGGCTCCTCGGTCCCGGTATGGTATTTGCAAAAGAACTTTGTAGCTTCGGGGGTTCGTCCGTTGGCGATGAGCCATCGGGGACTCTCGGGAACGGTGTAGATGAGCAGCAGCTGGACGATGGACACGGCGGCTTGTAAAAGGGAGGGGATGCGCCAGCTCCAATCGCTCGACAACTTGAATGTGCCATACGTGGACCACGCAGCGACGATGGCCCCGACGTACTGCGTACTAGTTAAACCGTGGGACTTGAATGCGTCGGACTTACTTACCCAGGTCGTGTTGTATATCGCGGTAATTGCTGGTCGTAGAGTCGGATATGACAGCTCTCCGATGAGCGGAGGCGCAGCGATAGATACAAAGCCTGAGCCGAGGCCGATGCAGAACCGTCCGCCGACGAACATGCCCATTGTGGACGCACAACCCTGCACCACCGCGCCGAGGATGATGATGATGGACCCCAGGAAGATGGGGTGTCGTCGTCCGTACTTGTCGGCCATCCATGGAGCAATGGGCAAGCAGACCACGCCGCCGATGACCTGCATGTTGGTCATGACACCGAGCATGGCACCGCTAGGATGGTTGAAATCTGCACGGTCAGCCATTGGCTCGGACAGACACGCCGGGAACTAACATTCTTGCCAGTGCTCGAGGGTCTGGAGCCCGTTGAGCATGCTCCCGTCGAAGCCGCCGACATAACTCGTCAGGAAGGGGATCACGAGGAGCAGGTTGAGCTTGATCAAGTGCGGGACGCGCCACCATGATTCGTCGGTGCAGAGCTTGTGCAGCCTCAATTCGCCTTTGTCGACCGCAGACGCCATGCTGCTATAGTTGGATATGAGATGGGTGTGTTGTGGGTTGGTAGGTTGTGAAGTCTAGAGATGCTGGTCAAGGTGGGAGAGGGGGTGAATATATAGTCCCGGGTCCTGACTCAGGTTGTAGAGCACTCAATCAACAGTCAACCACCAGAGGCTGTAGAACTAGCGGGTTCAGACACTTGACCTGGGTAGACACAAACATACGACGCCCCTTGCCCAGAGCCCCAAGCCTCGTGACCACGGAACTGATCAACATTCGATTTTCTGCACTCCAGATTTTCCCCATGGGGCTTTCAAGCTGCCGGGATAGGGTGCTACCAGTTTTTAGGCAAAATTGATGGGCTAATCACAGCCTGGGTCTGACGGTACGCTGGCCTGGACCTCGTATCTCGCTCTCGCCGTGCTGTACTGGATGCCGGGCCCACATGGATTTTGCCGAGTGGTGTTCGGAGTATTTATCAATACCGCCAAAGGTATTTGACCGAGCCTCCTGGGAGCTGTGGCCACTGATTGCCCGATCATTCTGTCTAGTTCTGCCGAAACAGTTGAGCCTCAGGGGGGACAGGACAGCGTCACGCAGATGTGTGGCAATAGTAGGGGTGACCTGTTGAGCTTTACTTAGTCCTGGGGCAAGACAAGAAACATTAAACGTAAATAGATAAATATTTCTGTTAATAAATAATGGTATATCTTGTCCAAGTTGAACTAGAATCTCTTGTTATAGATGCTCCAAATGACTAACTACCCTACATCTAAAGAGATTACAAAACATTTTCAGATAAAAGAATAGAGGTCGGGTGGCAATATGCCTCGAGGCGAAAACTAGCACAGCAATTCAGACAAAGGAAATATACAGGTCATGTCCTCCTAGCCACTCTCAGCAGCAGCCAAGCCAGCAATCTATACACAACAACACAGACCGCCATCCCCACGACATTAAAAACCGGCCCTTCAGTGAACTTGTAAAGATCCAGTGCTTCCTGCCCATCCGCAAGAGGACAAGATCCATCATAGTTGCACGTGAACGACTGCCCCGTCAACGAGTAGTACGCCACAGCGCGCACCTGGTACCGTATCGGGGAGAGATAGTTGAACGCCTCGAACAGAGCCGGCATGTCGAGAGAGAGGATCCCCGCCATGGTATTTGCCACTGCGAGAAACACGCCCATGAGGTTAATCGCGAAGCCCGCATGGGAAAACAGCGTGTTGAACATGACGCCCAGGCTCTCCCCGCAGGACAAGCCGACGAAGCAAGCGAGAGAGACGACGAAGTAAGAAGCAGCCGTGCGAGGCAGACCGACGGCGAAAACAGAAAGAAGTCCAAAGAAGAGAGAGTTGATCATCTCGAATGGTAGTTCCACAATCGTATAAGAGGCAAGGAAAGAGTCGACAGTATATGCCCCATCTTCAATCTCTCTGTAGGCAACGTCCCGCTCGTCAGGGTAAATAGCCGCATTGGTTAGCATCCCGATGACGTAGAATCCACCTAGTTGCTGGAAAAAACCGAAACGGGTCTGGATCGAGAGATAGTCGTGGCCGAGAGGGGCGAAGAAGAGGGTGAAGATGATGGCGACGCCGCTGGATTGCATGATCCGGGCGAGAACCAGCTGTGGCTGTCGACAGGTATTCTTGACAGCCCGGTGGACGAGACGCAGGAGTGAGATATGAAAGGGGGTTGTTTCTGTCCGTATAGATGCACCAAGTGGACCCCCAGGAAGACGTCTTGTTTCGATGAATGGCCTCAGCGTCCAGAGATCAACCAGCTTTTGAACTCGTCGACGACTCTCCTCAACATTTGATCCGTACTTGTGAAGCTCTGTGATCATGTCGAGTGCAAAGTCGGTAGGACTCGTCGTAGAGGGACACTCGTAGCCGCACTCTGCTAGATACCGCGTCATGTCTCTCGCTGGCCCAGAGTACGCTAGACAACCTCCCTGGGATAAGAGCAGGATGTTGCCAAAGTAATCAAACAGGTCTGAACGGGGCTGATGAATAGCGACGATGATGGTCCGTCCCTCTTTTGCCAAGTCGTATAAGGCCTGGATGATGGAATTAGCTGTGAACGCATCAAGCCCCGAGGTGGGTTCGTCGACGAGCAGGACTTGAGGATCCGTCAGAATCTGAATGGCAAGAGACACGCGACGTTTCTCCCCCCCTGAAATTCCTCTAAAGGACGACCCCCCGATGAGTGTATCCGCACAGCTCTTCAGGCCCATCTTGAGTAGAATGTCTTCTGCCCGCTGATACCTCTCCTTTAGACTCATGCATCGGGGCAGACGCAACGCCGCTGCGTATCGAAGTGTCTCCCTCACAGTCAATGCTGGCAAGAGGAGTTCTCCATCTTGATGGAGGTATGCGCAGACGGACATTAACTTCTGATGTGATGGTTCGACGCCGCCGAGCAGTATCTTGCCGGAACGGCAGTGTCTCGTTCTGACCGAGTCGTGGAGTCGTCGCATAATGGAGTTGAGAAGAGACGACTTTCCACTTCCAGAGGGACCCAAGATGACGTTGAGAACCCCTGGTTCGAATCTCGCATCGATCGACTTGAGGATGTGTCTCTGTTCAGGTTCTCCTCTGAGCGTCTTTGTGCTTAGTGTGAGGGAGAACTGATGGAGCTCAACTGCAACAGGTCGCATCTGGGCGGACGGTCGCTGACCTATATCGTCTATGTTTATGGACATGTCTGACCGCGGTTTAGGGGCGCGGGCATTGGTAATCGAAGTTGGCTTGAGGTACTGCAGCCCGATGATGGAAAAGGACAGGAAGAAGACGATGAATCCACCCAGGCAGGCTATCGCTCGACCAGTCCAGTGCTGTGGAAATCCCAGCGTCCGGATCACATAGTCGCCGCGATACTGTGTACATCTCGGATCATCCCGGTTATCGGAAGCAGGGCAATCGTAGAAGCTGCCCTGGAACTCGTTGCCGATGTAGGCGCTGAAAGTGTAAAACTGGCCACGTTAGATGCCGGAGATGACAAGTAAAGTCCAACATACCGTGTACGTGATCCAGCGAGTCCACTGTAGGTACACCGGGATGGTGTCGACCTGCACAATCATGCCCGAGGCGATACTCTGGAGTGTATATATCAAGCTCGCGATGAGGCTCGCGCTCGCAAAGTTCCTGCTGATGACGACGCATGCCGTCGCACACAGCACAGCAACGTAGTGGTTCATTAGAGTAATAAAGAAAAAGACGAAGAGCTTGGATACTGTGCGATCCAGATCGGCCATGAAGTAGACGAGAAGAGAGAATAAAAGAGGGACTGGTAGATCTTCTGTTGGCAGTCTCGCTAGTCGGCGGGACATCATGAACGCAAAAGGGCTCACACACTGTTCTAGTGCTTCTCGGTCAAAGATTGGCATGTCCAGAGTCATGCGGTAGGTTTCGAATATCAGAGTCAGATAGCCTTGTAGACTGGCAGCCACGTACAAGCATCCTTGACGTGATCGAATGCCAGCCTGGTCCCTGCCAATGTCGTAGAATATGTATCCCACAGCGAGACCCATGAGGATCGCCTCTGTGATGGAGGCCATCATTCCCAGGGGATCACGGTAGGTGAATTTGACGGTGCGGCTGGTTAAGACTCGCAGTTGGCGGATTGCGTCAGTGTGTAGACCCCCTTTTCGACTTGGCATGGACAGCAGGGGACATTCGTGGCCGGGTCGAACCGGGAAGCGGCGATGGCTCTCCTCCAACCAGGCTGATTTCAGAGCATTGACTCGAATCTTGCTTTTGTCCTCTAGCTGAGGACTCCGATAGTCAATGGCAGCAATGTCGATGATAAAGTCGGCAGGGTTGACAAAGTATGGCCTCTGGAAGCCACTCGTCTCGAACCAATCAAGGGAATCCATGACGGGACCGGAATACACAGCACCCC
This sequence comes from Fusarium albidum, assembly GCA_013618265.1. NCBI lineage: Eukaryota > Fungi > Ascomycota > Sordariomycetes > Hypocreales > Nectriaceae > Fusarium > Fusarium albidum. The sequence continues at coordinate 52,063 of JABFEP010000165.1, forward strand.
CATCTGCCAGAACAACGAGGTTGTCAAAAAGAGACCACATCTCAGACCGAGGCTGATGGATCGTCAACACCACAGTCCGGCCTCTCTGTGTCATCCCTTTAAGGGTATTCACCAGCTGAAAAGCACTTGCTGCGTCGAGACCTGTCGTCGGCTCATCTAAGCACAGAAGGGACGGGTTTGCCAGCAGTTGAACCCCTATACTGACACGTCGCTTCTCTCCGCCAGAACACCCCCGATTCTGGCCACTCCCAACACGAGTATCGGCACATTTCTGTAAGCCCAGCTCCGTGAGGACATGTTCGACAATGCGGTGCCGCTGCAGAGTCGTTGTCGGCGGCGGGAGTCGCAGGGCGGCAGCATATCGCAGGGTCTCTCTCACCGTGAGACTCGGGAGGAGGACATCCGTCTGGGTGACATAGGCGTGTCTGATGTTGGACGCTCCGGAGTTACCGTTGAACATGGCAGACCCGCGACTTGTGCGTGCCCGACCTGTTAGTCTGCCTGACAGCGCGTCGAGCAGAGTCGTCTTGCCGGACCCGCTGGCCCCGATGATGGCCGTCAGAGAGCCTGGCTTGAAATCGGCCGTGACGGAGCGGAGGAGTTCCTTGGGGGGCTTCTGAGAGGATGTCGATGTCATGAATCGGGACCAGGTGTGCCTCTCTGATAGTTCAACACTGAGATTGCGAATCTCAACCTCGACGGGTTCAACATCCTGGGGGAGAAAGCTTGGGATCGAGAGGTCTGACATTGACGGTGAATCTCCCTCTCTCAGGGTCGGGGATTCACTCATGGACATGTCGGATCCATGGTCCTTGTCGTTGGAAATGAAAGACATGTTGGTTATCGTCGAGTCACTCTGGGCCACGCATCGATGCAAAAGAAGACTCAAGTTTTGATCCTGCTTCCTCCTGTCGCCAGGCAACTACTCGCCCCTTTTCTCTTCAATATTATCGTCTAGCGACGTATCCCGTCATTTCCACCTGGTAGTCCTTTCAGCCGTGGTCCTCACCGAGACACGGGCGAACTAGAGCGCGACACAAGAATACTACGGGTGAGACATGCAGAAGCAAGGGCACCCAGGCACAGTCGGGCTGTGACACGGAGCGGGATTTATTAAATACTGATCGGCAAGCCCACATTCTGGGACGCTTGAGGGGGCACCATTTATCGATTTCTCATCACAGACGGGCTGGCATAAAGAGCCCATCATGTCGTATTCGTCGGGAGAAATACCAGCCAAGCGACGAGATCTAATCATGGCGCGGAATGCTACGTCCACGGTGACCGCCCCCGGGTCGGAGCACCATCAGCCGAATTCCTCAGACGACAACGCCAAAGCCTGGGGCCGGACCGGAGTTGGGAGGTCCTGGCTGCGGCTGTTCGTCGCCGCATCGCCTGGTATCCTGGCCCCCCTGGCGAGCATATCCGTCTTCATCACGCTCGCCCGCTACGACGGCTCCCTCTCCCTGTTCGCCGCGGCCGCCGCGGAGGATGGCTTCTGGAACCTCTGTCTCGAACATGGCCCTCAGCTGACTCTTAGGGGAATCGTGGCTGTGGTGTGCTGGGTTGGATTGCAGGCCCTGCTGTTCCGATACCTCCCAGGCGAGACACAGACCGGGCAGTACACGCCTGCTGGGCACCTCCTCTCGTACCGCATCAACGGCTTGCACGCGTGGATCATCACTCATGTCCTCTACGGCGTGCTCAGCTGGCTCGGGCTGCTGGACCCGGGCTTCATCCCTCGGAATTGGAGCAGCTTGATCGGCGCCATGAACTTGGCTGGGTTCCTCATCTCGGCCTTTTCCTTTGCCAAGGCTTACCTGATGCCTACTCATCCAAACGACAGAAAGTTCAGCGGTGTGTATTTCTGTCTCGTCGACGACTAGCTACTGATGGAGTCACAGGATCTTCACTCTACGACTTTTACATGGGAATCGAACTGAACCCTAGACTGGGACCGAATTTCGACCTCAAGCTCTTCAGCAATGGACGCCCAGGAATCATAGCATGGACGTTGATGTGCGCATTCCCCTCTTGCTCTTAAACATTGCTAACATTGGTCCCCCCAGCGACGTGTCCAACATGGCATTCCAGTATCAGAATCAGGGTCACGTGGAGCCCTCGCTCGTGCTCATCACGATCCTCCAGGTCATCTACGTGGTCGACTTTTTCCTCCACGAGTCGTGGTACCTGCGCACCATCGACATTGCCCACGACCACTACGGCTTCTACCTCGCATGGGGCTGCTTCTGCTTCCTCCCCACGACGTACACCATACAGGGACAATATCTCGGGTCGTATCCCGCATCCGCCTCGACCGCGTATCTGGCCTTTTTCTTCGGCCTCGGCCTCGCCGGCTACGTCCTCTTCCGATCATCCAACAACCAGAAGGACCACGTCCGGCGCACCGACGGGAGGTGCCTCGTCTGGGGCAGACCCGCCGAGTACATCGTCGCCTCGTACACCACGGCAGATGGAAAGCAGCACAAGAGCCTGCTCCTGTGCAGCGGCTGGTGGGGGTGGTCGCGGCACGCAAACTACCTCGGGGACCTGATCCTCAGCTACTGCACCTGTGCGCTGGTGGGCAGCACAAAGGCGGTCGTGTGGATCTACGCCGTCTGGATGACCATGCTGCTCGTCCATCGGTGCATGCGCGACGAGAAGCGCTGCTCAGACAAGTACGGCGCCGCCTGGGCAGAGTACTGCAGACGCGTGCCCTGGCGCTTCATCCACGGCGTCTGGTGAGGGACAAGCCCGGTGAGATCTGGTCACAGAGAGGCGGTGAGCATTCTGTTGCAGTAGCACAGAGCTGGCGGTTGGACAAGGCGGGTTTGAATCACATCTGCCAAGTCGGACAGGCAGGATGGATGCGTCATTGGCAGCTCTGCCGCCTCGTATGTCTTGGATCGGTCCCGTCCTGGTGCCACTTCGGAGCGGCTGCAGTGAACTAGTGCCTCAGCCAGGCGGCTCAAGATGTCCTCCACCAAGGAAATCTGAGACATGGACGGGCCGTGTCTCACATCTCGAGCACAAGTTGGAAAGGGCATTTGCTACCAGGATGCTCCTCAGATAGCCTATTAGAGTTTCTTTTCAACTTTTCCCGCCCGTAAACACCTCATCCGTTCAATCGTCCCAACTGCTCAACATCATGGATCTTCATTCCCAGATAGCAGAGGACATTGCGAATGCAGTCCGCGTCTTGTACAAGCTCGGCCAATCGTACCGAGTATTCCACGGCTCATCCAACAGCACCCGTCCCCGCCATGGGACCGGTCAGAGAATCGTCGACATCAGCATGCTATCGAGCGTCATCTCTGTCGACGTGGAGCGCCAAACATGCCTCGTGGAGCCCAACGTTCCCATGGACCGACTGGTCGAGGCAACCCTTGCGTACGGACTTGTGCCCCCCGTGGTGATGGAGTTCCCCGGCATTACCGCAGGGGGGGGCTTCTCCGGCACCTGCGGCGAGAGCAGCTCTTTCCGGCACGGCTTCTTCAACGAGACGGTCAACTACGTCGAGATGATCCTCGGGAACGGCGACATCGTCAAGGCCTCTCGTGAGGAACGGGCTGATCTGTTCCACGGCGCTGCTGGAGCTGTCGGGACGCTTGGCATCACGACGCTGATGGAGCTGCGTCTCGTCGAGGCCAAGAAATTCGTCAAGGTGACATACCGCAGGATCAACAATGTTTCCGACGCAATCTCCGAGATCAACAAAGACACGCAGAGGCAAGACGTCGACTACGTGGACGGCATCCTGTTCTCGAACGACCACGGTGTCATCGTCACTGGCGAGTTGACCAGTGTCAAGCCGGCGGAACATCCAGTGCGCACCTTCAGCCACGCCAGCGACCCATGGTACTACCTCCACGTGCAAGAGGAAACACGCCATCTGTCACCGTCGTCGACTGTGCAAGAGTACGTCCCGCTTAGCGAATACCTCTTCCGCTATGACCGTGCGGGCTTCTGGGTCGGTCGACAGGGCTACACCTACTTCAAGCTCGTCCCGTTCAACAAGTTCTTCCGCTGGCTGCTAGACGACTACTCACATACACGGACTCTGTATCATGCTCTGCACGCGAGTCGCATCTCGTCGCGTTTCATCGTCCAGGACCTTGCTCTACCATATGACACGGCCGAGACCTTTATCGACTGGGTCAACCGCGAGCTGGGAGTCTGGCCACTCTGGCTGTGTCCACTGAAAGGATGTGCAATGCCGACATTCCACCCAGTCACGAGTAAAGGACCCGAGTCGGGGGAGCAGCCGTCAGCTTCCATATCTCAACCGATGCTCAACATTGGAGTCTGGGGGTGGGGGCCCAAGGACAAGGAGGATTTCGTGTCCAAGAACCGTGGTCTGGAGAACAAGCTGGCCGAGCTCGGCGGCCGCAAGTGGCTGTACGCGCACGCCTACTACAGCGAGGATGAGTTCTGGAACATATACGACAGTTCCTGGTACCAGGCTCTGAGGGCGAAATACTCGGCCACGACCCTGCCGACCGTGTACCACAAGGTCAAGGTTGATCTCGAGAGGAAATGGAAGAACCATGACCAGTGGGGGGCTTCTTGGCTGAGCACGTGGCCGGTTGGGGGCTTGTACGGCATGTTTCTGGCCACGCTGTCGGGGGACATTGGCCTGCATCGACGAGCGCAGTGGAGATATCATGAGAAGTAGTCTGGATCTCCGAGTGGTCTACAGGTAAGTTATATAGTTGAATATAAAGATCCAATGAGTGTCATTAGAAGTGTTCCTTGATGCCGAGTACCCACGTCCGGCACCTATCTAATTGGTGTGATTCGAATGCTCCCTAGGGCTCGCTTCTGATAATGCCCGCCGTTGTCGTGCAGCGTGCTCTAGAAAGTGGGAACCCCCGGATGGTAGAGCCAACTCGGCAGTTGAGACCACGTCCACGTTGTGTGTCGATCTTGACCCTATCCTAGTCCAACCTCGTGATATGCCACTTACAAGGTAGGCCGGACAAGCCGTGTACTAGGCGAGTCAATCACACCTGCATGGGAGAGTCCCATCCGTGCCTGAATTAACCATCTGTAGCGGAGGCCGGCATTGAGGAACCGGGCACAACCTGTCGGCCCGATCCTCAGTTGCAGACTCATCTCAGCCCGAGAGCGTACCGAGCGTCGTCTCATCCGAGAGCGGAGCCAAAGCATTCATATCTCCTTTATTGTTTTGAACCGCCAAGCAACCCCGGTACCTGTCTACAATCTCCACGTGAAGCAATCGATACTGGCTTCTGGAGGTGGCTGAAAATAGCCGGCCGTCCCCGGGCTGCACGACTTCAGGGGCGGCTTGGTCCATAGCACAACTAGCCCCTGGCAACGTCTTCAACACGTCTCTGAGTATCCGGCACGCATCATCAACAAGCCAGACAGAGAATTTCAAGGCCATCTGGCCGTCTCAGTTGGCAGTGGACGAGTTGTTCCAACACAGGCAGCCGTTTATGCCACGCACGGCAGAACTGCATTTCGTGGTTCATGAACAGTACCGGCCCCGTGGCAGCACTCCATCCCGGCAGCCGCACTTCTTTCACATGCTGCAGGGCTTGGAGGCTAAGACTACCAACTTGGCCATCGGCCAGTCTATACATGGGGACTTGTTTAACTATAGACATAGAAACTCGAGGGACTTTCCCCACAGCTTTCCCGGGCCTTCTTCATCATACGCCTAATCTTCATAGTGAGAGTGCTGACCTTGCCTGGGGGTTTCCTTCACGATCATAGTCAGTGATAATCTGAGATAGTAGGGCCCGCCTGGTCCAGTTGGCTCGGTGAACTGTGGCGTACTTCATGGATGCAAGGTTATTGCGACCTACCTCTTGTGCCGAGCAGGTTGTCAAGCGCACTGCTAAGACGAACATAGACACTGAGTTCATTGATAGGGATATTATATTTCTAGACAGCATTTATAGTATCTTAAATTAAACCACAGCCAATCTACTCCTTGTGCTTCACCACCACCGAGCCAACCCCCTTCTCGGCCGTATCAGTCGAATCCGTCGCAAAGTCCTCCGCCTTGTACTCTGCAAACCTGCGAAGGCTCACGCCCTGGTTAAACAGGCGATCAACCTGCTCGAGCGACTTTCCCCTGCACTCCGGCACGCAAAAGTACACAAAGGCAATGGCAAGCGCCAGAATCCCCGCAAACACGAACCCGACCTTGGACCCAAGCCCCGCGTACTGGTCGTACAGCAGGTAGGGGATGCTGAAGCTGACGAGGAAGTTTGTGACGACGTTTACGATGGAGGCGGTCCGCTGGGAGGCGTCGCGGAGGCGCAGGGCGGGGATCTCGGTGGTGACGACGTAGTTGAGGGGCGCAAAGGCAAAGGTGAAGCCGGAGCCGAAGAGGGTGAGCATGGCTACGATGCCTGACTTTATGCCGAAGGAGGGGTTGGAGACTGTTCCGAGGGAGCCCATGGTGACGATGGCGGAGAACATCCAGCCTGCGCTTGTGAACAAGAGGGGGCTGTCTGGTTAGCCAGTTCTGTCTGTCTGTTTGATGTCCAATACTCACCGACGGCCGAGTCGGTCAACGAGATACAAGCCCGTAAACGCGGCTGTAAGGTTGACAACGGCATTGACAATGGTCATGGTGAAGGGGTTGACAGTCCCGATATCCCGAATAAATATGGCTCCATAGGTGGAAGCAAATGCCTGACCGGTAGCCTGTTGGAAAAAGTTCATGGCCACAACGATGGCCGTTCGCTTTAGGTTCTTGCCCTGGAAGAGTTCAATGTATCGTCCCTGCTCGGGTTCTTGCTCCAGCGCGTATTGGAGAGCCGCAAACTGCTCCTCGATCTCGGTCTCGGTCTGTTTTCCCTCGCGCAACTTGCCGAGCGCGGCGCGTGCTTCTTCGGTTCTGTCCTTTGTTAGGAGCCATCGGGGGGACTGCCACAGTTAGTTTAGACGTCTAAAGAAGGCAGGCGACTCACCTCTGGAATAAAAAAGATCAGAATCATGACGATGACGGGGATGATGAAGAAGAGGCCGAATGGGATTCGGAAGGACGAGTTCCCCGACAAGGTGCTTGTGCCTCTGCAGACGCAGCTGACAATAAGGGTGCCCGTCTAACAAGATTAGATGTCAGGGTCAGAGGTAAGGACTGAGTGGTATACCATCAAGCTGAACTGATACGAGCCGACAGCGAAGCCTCGGATTTCCTTGGGCATGATCTCGGACTGGTAAACTGGCACGACGGCAAGTTCCATGCCAATATATATATCTAGGCATAATTAGCCAGAGCAGCTTCGAGAGAAGTAGAAGCGCACAGTTGAGGATCCTAGTCGCCATGATCTGATGCTTGTTGACCGAAGTAACAGCCATGACGGCCGGCACAAGCGCCCAGACGCTCATGCCAAACATGCACCACCGACGCCCCCAGCGCTCGCTGACCAAGCTCCCGATGATGACCCCCGCGCCGAAGCCGATGTAGTTGAGGCTGTTGAAGAGCGACAGCCACGACGGCGAGATGCTGTACGCGCCCGCGGCCTCGTCCCAGTCGCCAAACTGCGTCTGGAAGGCCTCCATGGCCTGGGTGTTGTTGTAGGCGGCATTGTCGAAGCCGTAGTTGAAGGTCGACACGGCGATGACGCTGAAGGCGAGGGCCAGGTGGCGGTTGAAGTGCTTGAGGATTCTGTTGTCGGGCATGGTGTCTGGTGAGTTGTACTTGGCTCGAGTACGACGTGACGAGGCAGGGGTGAGTTCTTATACCTCGACAGCTTCGGTAGATTTCCTTTCCCGCCGAATGTGACGGCTCTGAAGCCGTTCATGACATGATTCCTGCACCCCAGGCTTGCTGTTCTGGAAAAACTTGCTTCCCCCGTGGGCAAGGCAAAGTTCCGGGGAAAGCGGAGACGGGGGACAGGGGGGGTCATGACTCGGATGTCGGGCGGAGCAGCTGACCTCATTCAAGAGAGGGGGATCCGAGATTAGAACTTGATCCTCTTCCGCCCGACTTCCTCGAGCTGCTCAACCTAGGATTGCTTCAATGGCTGATTCCAGGCGAGACCGGTCCCGAGCGCGGATCCGGATGACATCCGAGATTTGTGCCCAATGCCGCAACCGCAAGGTGAGTCTGAAAATTCTCTCGCAAGTTCAATTAGTGGCTTAATGATGACAGGTCCGATGCGATGGAGACGTCCGAGGGTGCAGCAACTGCAAGCGACTACGATTCGAGTGCTCCCTGGTGGCATCCGAGCATGGTCTGCCAGAGCTGCTCGAGAGACGGCGAGTCTGGAGAGCGTGCATTCCTTGCAGAGACCGCAAGTTGAAGTGCTCTGGGGGATCGCCAGCGTGCTCTAGGTGTGTTGAGCGAGGTGTTGCGTGCGAGTACCCGAGCTCTGCCAAGGTCAACACGCAAGGTCCTGGACCAGGATCGACTTTACATGTTCCTTTGTCGGGAGAGGTGCAGAGTCTGCGGGTACCGTCTTCACAGACGGCAGATGACGCACAGTCAAGGACTTCAATATCGTCACTGTGAGTTTGCACCTTCTTCTTTGTCTCGTGGCTAACGTTTATCCAAGGGATCTGGAGATTGACAAGGTGGCCGTCAAACAACATATAGATGCCTTTTTCGAGTTCATCTACCCCATCCCCTGCTACGCCTTCTTCCACCGAGCGAGTCTCCTCCAAGCGTGGTCCAGAGGCGACCTCAGCCCTCTTGTCCTGCGTGCCATCTGCGGCCTCACATCCCGCTTCATCCACAGGAACAACCCAGAACGTCGGAGTCTTGGCCGCAAATGGATCCAGGAAGCAGAATCTGGACTCCTCTCCCGTCTCGCCGAGCCAAGAGTCTCTGACGTCGAAGCCTGGCTGCTCGTCACGCTCGATCAGTACCTCTCGCGACGGTTCAGCAAGATGCTCGTGTCCATGTCGCTGACGTCTCGGCTTGCTTATATCCTCCGCCTGAACCATGAGAATGACCGGCCATCTTTCCTCCTGCAGGAGAGAAGGAGGAGATTGATGTGGTCTATTTTCGCCATGGACACGCTGTATTCTAGTGGAAAGACGGAATTCACGTCTTGCACGACTGAGACGATATACATCCGGCTGCCGTGTAACGAAAAGTCGTTTTCAATGGACACGCCTGTTTCGACAGGCCTTTTGGGTGATGATACTTTTAGTGACTCAAACATTGGTCTACTCGGGTATTGTCTGCGCGTGCTAGACATACGCGATCGAGTTCAGAGGTAAGAACAGTATCTGATTCCTCTGGTCTCGACTATTGACATCTGCAGACTTACCTTGACAATCAACAACCATCGCAAACTCCTAGAAGATTGTTTAGCTGCCGTCCAGTCCATCGAGAACGAACTGCAGCGCTTCCACTCTTCACTTCCCGAGCGGTACAGATTCGACACAAAGTCCTTCTCCCTACGAGCCTTTTCCCCATCGCGAACTCCCTTTCTGATGCTGCACGCCTGGTGGCACCAGACACACTGCGACCTCTTCCGTTTTGCCATTCCCGGATTCCGAGAGGGTCTCCCCATAACGGAAATTTCCCAGATGTCACCCGACTTTGCGGCTTCGTGTCGTGAGAAATGTCTCTCCCACGCGTTATCCGTGTCGAGAATCCTCGAGACGCCTCGATTAGTCGGTGGAGCAGACTTGATCAGCGATCCGTCGCTTGCAATGTGTGCTTTTCACTCGGCGAGGATCATATCGAGACTGGGACAGCATCCGATGGGGAATTTGCCGCAGGATGAGCTCGTTGCGCGGTTGGTTTCTTGCGCGGAAGCGCTGGAGGAACAGGCTGCGATTTATTCTACCTCTGCAATACTGAAGAAGGGCATTTTGGATCTTGTCAATGACGCTCAGAGGGATCGCGATGGACCGTATGCGTGCCCGTCTATCTGGGAGGAGGAAGAGCATGAGACGAATCTTCCGGGGAGCTCTGCTGTTCAGGGAGAAGCGGGGAGACGGGAGATTTACTCCAAGCACAGCGTTACCGACGTGGTTCGGAACCTGCAGTTTGAGTCTGGGGATGGAGATGACACTGATGGCCAAGAAATGGCGGATGAATCGGACACGGCGTATCAACGTCCCGGCCTTGTGGACGTTCACACCCAAGTTCAAGCTATGCCAGAACTCTTTGTTCCTCCAACACGCAGCTTCGATAGCTACCTGGGGGGTTCCTCAGAGTACAACGACGAGTTTTCTGTCCTCGGGGTTGATCCTAGATATGATTCCGGACAGCCCGATTTGTTCATGGACTCGTTCTGGCCGCTGGAGGGAGATTGGATGCTGGGTCAGATGTAAATACTATTACTCTACATGTCTCTTCTACTTTACACTCCATTCCAGTAGTGATTCTGTTCTTCAATAAAATCCGCCTCTAAGCACCCATTCGAGCTCACAACAGAAATCGTATACGTGCCCGCTTCGCGAAACCAGCTGTCATTCTTGACATCCCAGACAGCAGTGCTGTACTTGTCCAGGGACATGACTACTGTTGAACTCGTGGACGGCTCGAGAAACGTCTTTTGAAAGCCAACAAGGGTGCGTAGGGGTCGTAGGAATCTCGACCTTCTGCCAGATTTTGCGCTGTCAAAGGTGACGTATAGTCTCAGCACTTCAGCACCAGCCATAGTTCCCGTGTTTTTGACGTCCACCAGTACATCTGCCTCTTTTATCCGAACGTCGGATATCTCAAAAGTCGTGTAACTCAGACCATGCCTGCCAGCTGTCAGTAAAATAAATACACGTCAAGATAGTAGATATACCCGAATGGGAAGGCCACATCGATATCACGCGCCTCGAACCAGCGATGCCCAACAAACACATCCTCCGCATAGTATATCTGACCATTGTCGCTTCCAAAGCTGAGAAACGTCGGACCATCCTCGAGCCGCCTGGGAAACGTCACGGGCAACTTTCCGCTGGGATTCGTCTTTCCAAAAACAACATCTGCAACGGCGTTCCCTGCTTCATTGCCTCCGTACCAGCTGTGGAGAATCGCCTTGGCCTCGTTACGCCACGGCATGGCAGCCGGGTTGCCAGCTTGAGTGACAATGACGGCGTTCGGTTGGACTTGCAGCACGGCTGAGACGAGGTGGTCGACGTGAGGGGGGAGTGCCATGGATTCTCTGTCCTTGCCCTCCTTCTCTAGGTCGGAGTTGAAGCCGACCACTACAAAGACGTGCTTGCATCGCTTTGCTAGAGAGGTGGCTCGGAGGATTCCCTCAGAAGGGTCCAACTTCAGACAGCCGCCGAGACGACAGGCGCCTCCTGGTATAGGTATGAATGAGCCCCCCGTCAGCTTGGAAGTTGAAGAACTGCCGGCTTCTACACGCAGACGGTATGTGTGACCTGCGGTCATTTCAAAAGTCCCACGTCTCTCTGCTGACCCGTGACCAAAAAACATTCCTCCGTGGGATTGCTCCGTCTCGTTGTCAATCACGAGACTGTCGTCAATGTAGAGCCTTGAAACGCCATAGCTGGCCAGACCGAACTCGTATAGACCGTCGACATCGGGTTTGTAGTCTGCCCGCATTGACATGTAAAACACGTCCTTCTTCTCTGGGTGACTGTAGTCCATGAGCTGGTAGGTTGTATCCGGAACGTTCTGATAGTCAAACGGTGTCCTATCCAGAACAGAGTCGGGTTCGTTGAAAAAGGCCACAGAGACACCTGGCTGCCCAAACTCGTCGACGACATGTTCGCCCGTGAAATAGGGAAGAAGGACGTGTCCGAATACGCCCGGATCGAAATGGATGCGTGCTCCAGAGGGTAATTGATCCCGGATCCCGTTGAAGACGGAGCTTGTGTAGTACGGACGTAGATTGGCACTTCCTCCGCCACAAGCAGCAGGGAGCTTGGCGTTGGGGCCAATGACGGCAACGTCCTCACAGTCTTGAGGCCGAAGGGGCAGGATATTCTCAGAGTTTTTGAGAAGAACGATGCTCTCCTGGGCGAGACGCCTATTCAGCGCGCGGTCCTCTGGTGAATCTCGTGTAGTCTCCTCTGCCGAGACTCGTGATGCAGCCGTGTTGTTGACGAACTCGAGTACTTTTCTTACCCGCTCGTCTATCGTCTTCAGAGACACCTTCCCAGACGTGACAGCCACGGCGGCCTTGTCAGCTCGGTGTCTCGACGGACCAGGCATCTCGATATCTACGCCGGCGTTGAGAGCATCAGTGCATCCATACGTGCCGAACCTATTCATTAGCTCTGAACCAAACCAATGCGCTCATAGATCTTACCAGTCACTCATAATGAGACCGTCAAATCCCCATTCCTTCCTCAGCACCTGGTCCAGCAGCTTCCGACTTTCCGAGACGTGGACACCGTTGACTTTATTATAAGACGACATCACAACCTTTGGCTTTCCGTCTCTGACCGCCATCTGGAAAGGTCTCAGGTAGACTTCCCGCAGTGCCCTCTCGGACATGCAGATATCCGTCGCCATCTTCTGCGTCTCCTGGTCATTCGCAACAAAGTGCTTCAGCGCAGCAACCGTCCCTCTGCTCTGCACACCGCGGATGATCGCCCCGGCCAGCACGCCGCTCAGATGAGGATCCTCCGAGAAGCTCTCGAATCCTCGACCGTTGAGAGGCCCCCGGACGAGATTCACCGTGGGACCGAGCCACACGTGGGCGCTCTTGGCTTCGCACTCGCGCGAGAGGAGCTGGCCCGCGGCGTAGATCAGGTCGGGGTTCCATGTGGCGCCTAGGCCGGTCCCGCAGGGGATGCAGAGCGCGGGGACGGGGTTGAAGAAGCGGCCGCCGCGGGCGCCGTTGGGGCCATCGGTGCATTTAACAGAGGGGATGTTGTGAGAGGGGAGGGCTTTGCTGTGCCAGAAGTCGGAGCCTGTGACGAGTTAGTTGATGGATACTAAGATTGGCAGACACTGACCGGAAAGGAGGGAGATCTTCTCGGATAGTGTCAGTGACGCGAGTGTTGCCTCGACGTCTATCGGGGGCCGTTGATGGATGTGCATGGTTGCTGATGACCAGACGGAAGATGCTTGAATAAACACTCGAGTGAGGGTATTTCATGTAAGCACGACTGTCTGACTATGATCGATTCTGAAATAGGAAACTTTGCCTCTCATTAGACATGGAGTGGTGTTGCCGTGGTACCAGGGAAGCAATGTCGGATGTCGGGCGGAGAGGAGCGGGCTCCCCCGAGCATTGACGCATCACTACCCCGTATTTAATTATGTACTCGCTTGACCCTGGACCACGGTCACACGGTCAAAAGACATTTTCCAGGGCTTGGTTCCTTCGGTGCAAGGCAGCTGACCGTCGTCACTTCAATGGCATCCCTGATCCACCAATGGTTGGACACACGAATAACTGATACACCGCCATGGCGTGAAGTCGGTGAATATGATCGAGGATTCAATGCAGTCCTCCAAGGCACCATGTTGAGCCGCTGCCGCAGTGTCGTGGGAGCAAGGCCCATTGTCAACCCGTTATACGGCCTAACATTTTGTCTAGATTACATGAGAACAGGGAGATATTGCGTAGAGGACAGTAACTGTCATATTTCAGCCACTGTCTTCAGTCACGAACCGTTCAACGTCATGTCTGATCGTTCCTAATCCGGCTCGAGTAACGAGTGATAGAAAATAAAGCGAAAAAGGGTGTTTTCAGTAGTTGGTGATAGGTGAGGTCTCTTCTGTTGGTTCATTCTAATTCTTGAACGCATCGGCTTTTCTGGGAGGCTCAGTTTTGCGTGCGAACGAACATCAGCGGCGTCTGTCTGGCAACCGCGGCGTGGCGCAGTTTGTCTATTGTGGCATTTACCAGTTTCACGTGTAAACGACTCAACGTTAAACAATATAGACAAAGAGGGGGCTTCACATTCTCTGTGGCTGCAACGTCACTGCCATCTCTCACTAGTGAGAGATTCAACCGAGGTATTGGATAGAGAAGAGAGCCACGAATGCCTCTTCAACAAGCCGCTGCATCTCCTCGGTTGCCATTGCGTGTCTGTCCTTGTGGTTGGTGGCTGAGGTCGAGGCGTCTGATGGCTGCACCATCGCCGCAAGCCGCTTAGCTTCTCCTACACCGTTCGCGGGAACCCTTCCAAGATCTTCTTGTGCAGTTGTCTTGTAGCGGGTAGGATACTGTCCCTGTAAATCTTTCCCGTTGGACTCGGGATAGTTCGCGAGTGTTGGCTACACTCACTGCGCGCTCACTTGGAAGGCACAAGGGAAGTGTCCGAACATTCAGTGGCTTTGTGACGTTGCAACTGACGCGGCCAGACCCCTACCGACTCTGCGGCGTTGCTAGTCAACAGAGCCCCAATTCCAGTCGTGCAGACGTGGCGCAAGCCATGGCCAGAACCAGTATCATGTCGGCATTCGCCGTTGAGTATTCACAAGAAGGAATGGCATATATTCCAGAGAGCGCCGTTCCAGACTACACACCTTGTTCTGCACGCTCCAACTCATGAACCGTCACTCTTCAACCACCCGCCATGACTACCCCCAAGACATACTACATCTACAACCCGTCTGAGCCGTTGGCGGGAGTCGTCGCTGGACTCTACGGCATCAGCTTCTTTGTCACTTTGTACCAGATCATACGCAAGAAGGCCTGGGTATGGCTGGTCATGCTACTTGCCGTCACCAGTAAGTCAAGGGTTTCCCTTCCAACAGATCAGGTGGTTAATACTCGAGGCAGTGGAAGTCATCGGATATGCGGCTCGGATCGTCTCAGCAACTAAGCCGACCGAAAAGGGACCCTACGTCGTCCAGTTCACACTCGTCATCCTGCCGCCCGTCTTGATGGCCGGGGTCATCTACGTTGTGTTTGCCAGACTCGTCTTCTGGGTGGTACCGCCAGAGTCGAGAACACTGCGTTTCCTCTGGGTTCCTCGTGAGTTCATGTGGAGTGTCAATAGGATGGAGGGGGTTAACCTGGACTATCCAGCACGCTTCATCACGCTCGTCTTTGTCGGCTTCGACGTCATCTCGTTGATCCTCCAGCTGATTGCGGCGATCCTCATCTCCGGCACCGACCCAACCGAATCGAACGCAAAGACAAAGATCAACCTGGGAAAGAACCTCGGCCTCGTCGGCGTGAGCACTCAGATTGCGGGATTTGGTCTATTCACCGTCTCGGCTATACGGTTCCACTTCACGTCGAGGCGGTTGGACGGTGACTTTGTCAGGGCGAACCAGGCCAAGCATGGTGTCCAGGGAAGCTGGATGAAGCTGTTGCTGGTGATTAATGCATCGTGCATGCTGATTCTTGTGAGTTGACTCGTGGCTGCCAGGGCTCTGAGTATTAATGGATATCATAGATCCGCTCTGTATATCGAGAGATTGAGTTCGCAGGGGGCAAAAATGGCCGGACCCAACAAAAGGAGTGGTTGTAAGTGCCCCTTGGATCATGCCCGACACAACTAACACGGTGTGAACAGCCTATACGTGTTTGACACGTTGCCTATTCTGCTCGTCGTCTTGCTGTACAATATCTTTTTTCCGGCTAATTACTTGAAGCATCTTGGATTTAAGGTGCCGAGGGAGGAGCAGCGGTGTGACTCGGAGGCAACCGACATGGGAAGTTTGCCGCAGTCACAGAAGTAGGGAATTCAGGGAGTGCCTTGGTCGTAGGTTTGAGAGAGCGGTCTTGGAGGGTTGGGGTGTTGCAGTCGTGATGCTGGGAACGAGTTGACCACGGCAAGGGATTTCGTCATACTGGAACATATGCCACGAAAGTGTCTCGCTTCTCACGAGTTTATGATCCTAAAGACGTGACGGAGATAAAGTAATGAATGACAGCATGAGAAGGTAGATCCCTCTAGAGTACGCGTCTCACAGCCTGCTCGATATCCTGCTTTTCCAACCCCAACTTCTCATCCCAAAGCCCCCAACGCCGATTATCCCCCAAGTCCTGCTTCCCAAAAATAGCACCCCGAGTCAAGTCTAAAACACCCCTGAAGTCACCCTCTGTAATCATCTTATCACCATTGGCAACAACTGCCTCTGAAGTCAGATGCTTGACAGTCCACTTCTGGCCCTGGACTTTCTCGAGCACTCCCAGAATGTCATTCTGACTAACGTGATACTCCCCAATAAAGACATACTGGTTCTTTGTCTCCTCAGCATGATCGAGGGCCACAATCACCGCTTTTGCAATATAAGATAGATTGCAGGTTGTTACAACTGCAGTCCCGTCATCGACCAGACCAACCGTCTTGTTAGCCAAGTCAAAGCCAAAGAAACCGACTTTCAAAGCCCAGTCGAAGAACGCCCCAGTAACAAGACTGGTCCAAGAGATCTGGGACTCTCTCGCCCGGAGGTAGTCAACAGTGGCTGCTTTATGGGGCAGAACGACGTGCAGTATTTCAGCAAACTTGGCGTCTCGCGGATACGGCCCAAACTCGCTGGGGAAGAACCTCTGGACGCCAGCAGCTATGGCTGCGTCGATAAAGATATTTTGGTCGCCCGCTGCGTTGGCCCCAACCATGCAGACCACGACATCCTGGCCTTCCATGGCGAGCTGGACTTCGGATTGGTTGGTGTAGTCGGCTTTGAAGACCGGCACGCCTTGGGGGAATACAGAAGTGGATTCTTTGCGTGCTAGGACGCTGACTTTGTAGGAAGAAGCGTTGAGAAATGCCTCGAGGATGGGCGTGCCGAGGTTTCCGCCGGCCTGGAAAGTGTTAGTATAAAGGATAGGCCGCAGCCAAACAGTTAGGGATGCGTACGCCAATGAGGAGAACATTCTTGAACGGTGCCATTGTTGACCGGATGCTGGGCTGTTGCTTTGACGATGTAGCAGTAGATGAAATGTTAAATGGTAGCCAAGGAGCACGAGTGGCAACTCTATGTACATAAGATATATGATTATCTAGGCCTGTCTGGCAGTACTGAGATACTGGATACCTACTATAACAAGGATATAGATTAAACTTGCTAATTCATAAGCATAGTATATAAACCGTTTTTGTATTATAATCACAGCTGATATCACAGACCGTCACGGTAATAGCAAATCCGGACACGGGTCAACCAGAAGCCCGAGAGATAGATCCTTACTAACAGTTTGCCTTGTGAAATGGGCTCTCGTCAGTTTTCATCCGCTGTAAGTGTCTTAGTTGAGATACAGCTCTCGTTGTGTTCCTCTGCCATTGCCAGCACACGTTGCAGTGACGTGAATCGATTCTCCCAGTTTCCTACGCAGAATCTTCTGTCTCAGTGTTGAATCCACCAGGGCCTCGGAGGCTCGGGAAATGTTGTCCTTATATTCTGCAGAGAGTGGGATCAGATAGCTATGTATTACACTACGATTTGAATCTTTTCTTCCCTCTGGAATATGGAAGAGAAGCCAACACACGACCCTTGATACTGACCCGGAACCCCACACGGCAACAAGGAGTTGGTTTCCGCAGTTCCGCAGACGCCTACGAGCCAGGGCCAAGTCCAATGTCGCTGTTCAGTAATCTAAATGGAGAATGACACAACACCGGCCACTAATTAACCTTGGTCCAGGGAGTTTTGACGCCTCGGGGATGAAAAGTTAATTCTGCAGTCCCGCCGGCGTCTGAGACGGACTCGGGGGGATGATGGGCCGTCTGTTGGCTCTAGCGTGGTGGTGTGAGTGGCTCGAGCCACCGGTTGACTTTTCCAAATATTCATTTCCCCGACGGCAGGGAGAGACGTTGGAGATGGATCACTAATCAGGGACGGGAGCCTCCCGCAAGCTCATGCTGCACTGCTGCCAGTCAAGGACCGAGTTTCGTCCGTTTTTATGGCGACAAGCCCAAAGACGACGCTCGGGACGGTGACGGACTCCGACAGAATGCTAGTCCTGGGTCTGATTCGGAGTTATGATGGCCATGGAGAGGAACAGCATCGGCCATTTCCTGCATTTTCTCAATCAATCTTGCGCTTGTTGATTGGCAAAGGGCCAACAGAGCTTATCTCCAGCTTCACAATACTAGCCGGGGGATTGCCAAGACATTCCTCTCAAGGTCTTCAACTACTTTTGTAACTGCTGTGCGCAATTTGGAGCACCCAACGTTCAAGCCCCCCCGAGGCCCTAAAGGAAAGGCAGCCACCTACTCCTATCAACCTTCCAGCGTCACTTCCAAAACCAGAGATACCGTCTAACACGGAACCCAGGCACTGAATGCGCCAATGCCTGGACGGGAAGACGGTCCGTATCTCCCGTCAAGAACATGCAGCATCTTATCGTCAAAATCATTTCTTATCTACAACCGAGGGTAAACTCATATCTGCTCCAAGAAAATCCACATATTAATACCACGGAACCTTCTCCTACTCGGCTACTCCTTCTGCTTCGCCGCCTCCTGTCCTCGCTTGAAAATATCCGCCCTCGCTTCCTTGCTGTCCAGCCCAGCCATCTTGACCATGGTGCCGTCAAAGACAGTCCTCGGCCCGACCGCATTGAGCAGCCAGACCAAAAAGGCATTCGTCCCCTTCCACACATACGCCGTCTTCCCGCCGATGACTTCGCCGACCACCTGGCGGGCGAATTCGGTCGGATACATGGTCTTTTCGAGGTGAGTCGTCGTGCGCGCCTTGACCGCGTCCTCGACGACAGAATAGATACTGTCGGGTCCGAAGTTGATATTATCTGTCGCCATCAACGGAGTCGATACCTCTCCCATGTATAATATCTTCACCTTGATGCCTAGAGGATCTAGCTCCAGCCGTAGCGTGTCGGAGAATGCCGCCACCGCAGCCTTGCTGGCATTGTAGGCGGATGCGAATGCATTAGGAAGACGAGCCAAGATAGAAGCCACGTTGACGATGGTGGGTGAGTAGCCTGGGGCGACCGAGGCCAAGAGGAGAGGCGTGAATGCGGTAACCATGTCCATCAGGCCGAAGACGTTGGCATCGAAAAGACTACGGACGCGGGCGGAATCCGCTTCGATGGCTGGTGCCTCGTATACTTGGTCGACTTAGTTTCGAGTCTATTGCTCTGCGGATGAGTACTTACACGTGCCAGCATTATTGAATAGTATATCCAAAGAACCCCCTGTGCGGCTGGAAATCTCAGTCTTTAACTCACTGATGCTATCTGGCTGTGTCACGTCGAGAGTGAGAATCTCAATGCCGTTCTCCTGCAGGTTGGTTAAGGTCTTGAGGGACCTCGCAGTGGCAAAGACGCGGTAGCCCTTGGACTTGAATTCCAGGGCCAGTGCATTTCCGGCACTGCCTGTTGAACACCTAAAGCTCATTTGATTAGAGACTATATTGAAATGAGATTTCAGAGCAACAAACCCAGTGATGAGGACGGATCGTTTGTTAGAGTTGGCCATTCTGAACGTGGTTGGTATGAGAACAGAAATGGCTGAGACGCGCAGTTTTTATCACCGTCAAGGATCACGCAATGTCGTAATTTTTCATATCACCCTCCATCTCTAAAATCCTCATACCAACAATTAATCATCTCCGCTACAACTCCACGGTCGGGCTTGTTAGGTGGTTTCCCCATGAGCCGAGGCACAGACTCGAATTAAGCTCTCGACTCGGCCGGATAGTTGCGCCGGCTTGCGATCAACCCACTTTTACTACTCCTGACGTCAACCCCTGATCCGTCTCGTATCTTATTTTATTAATCAGAGGACCCCCCGCCAGCTGACAGTCCTCATCATCCTCACCGACAAGATGAAAGCCCTCGTGTCGAACCGCAGCATCATTGTGAGGCTCGCCAACGCGGCCAAGGGCGGCAAGCCCATCGGCGGCCAGGGAGGCCAAGTCCTCGACAACGTGCCCATCCCCACCATCTCTTCGGACGAGATCCTCGTCAAGGTCAAGGCGGTGGCGCTGAACCCCACCGACTTCAAGCACCTAGACGTGGTGTCGCCGCCGCACTCCATCATCGGGTGCGACTTTGCGGGCGTGGTGGAAAAGGTCGGCGGTGACAACAGCAAGTGGAAGGTTGGCGATCGAGTCGCCGGCGGTGTCCACGGGGGGTTGTTCCCCGACAAGGGCTCCTTCGCAGAGTACCTCAAGACGGGGGCTGACTTTGTCTGGAGGATCCCTGATGATTTCAGCGACACTGATGCCGCCACCTACGGGGTTTCTGCCGTGACGGCCATGCTGGATATCAACCTCCGTCACGGACTGCCCTTTATCAACGGCACAAGCCCTGCTCCCCCTCGGGATGAAGCCATATTTATCTACGCGGGAACCACGAGTGCTGGTCTGTACCATATCCAGCTGGCAAAGGCCGTCGGATGCACAGTCGTCACCACTGCCTCGCCGCGCTCCTTCGATCTCGTCAAGAAGTACGGCGCTGATGCCGTGTACGACTACCACTCGCCGACCGTCGCCGCAGACATTGTCAGGGACTACCCCAAGATCACAAAGGCCGTCGACTGCTTCTCGGAGGGGAACTCGACGTCCATCTGCGCAGAGGTGCTCAGGCCCAGCGGCGGCAAGGTCGTCACCCTGCTGCCAAACGGGAAGCCGGCCGTGCCCAACGTCGAGTATGACCTCGTCATGACGTACACGGTGTTTGGCCACGCCTTCCAGTGGCTGCCTCCCATCGGGCCAAAGTTTGAGGCGCGGCCCGACGACACAAAGGCTCTCATTGAATTCTTCAAGGTCCTGCCAAGCATCCTGCATCTCTTGAAGCCGGTCCCGACAATCGAGCTCAAGCCGGGGTTTGAGGGTATTCTCGAAGGACTCGATGCGCTGCGGGAGGGACGGGTAGTAGGCGGCAAGCAGGTTGTCAGATTTCCTTAGTTATGGGTGATTTCTCGTGGTACTCAGTTTGAGGGGTGTCGTCAACATTCATTATAATTACAATTAAGATCAACGCCGGACTATATGCCGGCAACTTTTAACCCGATATCCCAACTCCATGAACGCATGACACATGTTATATCTTCTTCCGCAGAATAAAACACTTCCCAGCCAGTAGCCAGCGGGCAACAACAAAAGAAACTCCCGCCAGGATTATCAGAGCAATGTAAAAACACGCCAATAGCTGGGGCCCTAGCTTCTCCAGCATCATCCCACTCAGAGGGATGGCCATGAGCAATGCGACGGCGACACACATGTTGGTAGATCCTATGAGAGATGAGTTCTCTGGTCTATGTTGCGTTATTGTCGGCAAACTCACCAAAGTATCGTGCATAGTCCTTGGGATCGCATGTCTTTCCAGTGCACACTATAACGGTCAGGCACATTCTGCAGGTCGGAATGTTGGACTTACCTGGGGAAAGGGCATAGAATCCTCCAGAGCAGTACCCCCAGAGTGCAGTAAATACATACAAGAGGGTGCCAGAGGTTGTACCGAAGGGGATGAAGATGGTTGCCATCAGAACGATGATGACAAGCATGGTAGAAACCATGGCATTAAAGGGCCCGACCTTGTCTCCAACGAAACCGATCGAGAACCGCCCAAGGCACGAACAGGCTCCCAGGATCGACAGCAGCATGTAGCCATCCTCTGTGGAAAAGCCCGCGCCTGTTGAGATGGTCGGCAAAAGGCCACCAATGCCGTACACCACAAACTCGACCATGCAGATGCCAACCGACGTGAAGATGAACGAAGGAGACTTGAAAGCCGACAAGTCGAAGCCTGCTGTGTCTGTCTTCTTGACGTTCGGCTGCGTTGCTGTGAGCCGTCGGAAAGGAAGGAAGCACAGGACGCCGAGGGTGGTGAGGCATGCAACCACCAGGGCGACAAGTCTCATGGACCAAGCCCAGCCGAGGCTCCCAAAGGTAGATCGCAGCATCATGGGGTATATGATGGCCCCGAGGGATGTGCCCATGACTGCAATGCCCATGGCCAGACCGCGACGCCGAAGGAACAGCTTGCCAACCACGCTGATGGCCGTAACGGCCCCGATGCCAGTGCCGATGCTCCCGAATAGACCGAGGCATAGCATGAACTGCCAGTACGTCTTGCATTCGGCGAGAAGCAGGAACGTCATGGTTGAGAAGAATGCGGCGATGGGGCCGAGCACCTGAGGTCCGTGGCGATCCAATATGGTGCCGATCTGGAAGTTGAAGATGAGGGAGAGAAAGAGGTAGAGGCCGTTGATCCAGCCGACTTGACTGACGGAGTAGTCACTTAGTTGGTTCAGGCTAAGATGGGATTGTATCGTTCCAAGAGAGTTCATGAATCCTAACAGATCAGTGATGGTTCATTGCAGGAGAAGGAGAGTTATTACCATATGAGGATATCAGGAACAAGACTGCTGCCAAGACGCAGAGCCACGCGCCAATGTCTGACTCGATGTCCTTCTTTTCAAACTCGTTTTCTGAATCCGAGCCGTGAGAGTCGTCGGCTTCGGACGGGGGAACTGAATTCGGGGCACTCTCAACATCTGCCGTTGGCGCCTTGTCGGGCATGGTGACGGTCATCTTTTGGGAACAAGGGAGGTTCTAAAGAAGCCCTGAGAATGTTGCTTGTTTGCTGTGGTGTATCCTTAACTAGAGGTCTGCAACTGCTTGCCTCGACATTTATATTACAAGATATCTGAATTCTACCATCATGTGATGTCACAACATCATGCTCTCTATTGTCTTGAAAATTTTACTTTCCAAGAATCCCTCGTGCCCGATCTCGCTCCATCTCGACAAATCCATCTCCGGCAGGGAAGAGTTTTCGGACCCCAGCAAAGACAACCCGAATGGCCGCAAATACTACCCGAATGGCCCAAGCTCGTTCGATCGACCCGCTCCTGATTGCGAATTGTCTGGCAGCTGGCCACCAGTGGGTCGATGCATCAAGAGTCACAGCCAGCCAGGCAGCCCAGGTCCTGTAAATAGGCGGAACCTCAATGGTAATAGTATCCACGCACTCGGCCGGACTGTCAGATACGTAGTTACGTCGCTACATGCATGCCAGGCACGAGACGGAGGGACAAGACCACCTGCCAAGCGAGAACCCCTGCTGAGACCCAGTCGCCACTCTAATCGCCATGGATTAGAATGCCGGCGATCTGATTTTGATCGGTCTGTGCCTTGAAGACTTTTCAGCCGCATCCATCAGGGCCACTTGTTTATGACTGTTTATTTCGTGATCCGTTGTGACCACTCAGGAATGCTCATGTCCTGGTTACGTATCTATTTTTATGTACAGAGGACTCCACAGGCCAGGGCTGGGAAAAGATTTGTAGGTATTTGTGACTTGGGCTATGTACTTTGTAAAGGCCTTTCGGTTGTCTCTTGGTAGCGTGATCGTATTGATGTGACAGAGGAAAACATGGATGGCCATGAAGTGGTCACAACTCAGTCCGAGAACGGAGTTTGACGGATGACAGTCAGGCACTTGTTATCGCCATTTCTTTATTGTTTCTTAGGGTAGCTCGAGTGCCGGATGGGAACAGTAGGAGTCGGCTAAAAGGATCCGATGTCTGATTAACTACTGAGAAACTATCGCAGAGTGGCACTCAGGCACAGTCACGCTGGCTCTCGCTATTGTTAACGAGGCAAAGTAGTCACTCTATGTCTGCATTTGATACACCCAGACATGATTGAAACTTGCCTTTCCATCTACAATTGACACTATCGGCCACTGAGAATTAATGATAGACGGCGTGCCAGACGGCTGTTTCCATGTCTCCGACTGTAACAGCCTGGTGAAAGGCGCGATTACTGAACTGACGTCAGATCCAAGTCTAGGCCGTCGCGGTTGACGACCAAGAAACGTCATTTCCTGTCGGCATATTGTGCCGTTGGAGATAGATTAGGCTCGCAAAACAACCATGATAGCGAACACATAACAGAGCTTCTATACCCAATGCCACGTCACCCCAGCCTTTCACCTGCCTCCCCAGAGCCGAGGCATCGACGTGATCTCCTCACAGTGAACTTTAAAGGGCCGTCTCTACTCGGTAGTTGTAGACTTCATGAGATGTTTCGAGCATGTCTCTCGGGGATCATTTGGAAGACGCGCGGCTTTGAGTCCCAAGCCTCGACATGAAAGAGGCTTGACAAGGCTAGATCAGATATAATAGCCGTTAATCATCATCCCATCTACGCGCCGCCCGGGGAACCATGGCGTCGGGCTGTCGTCACAGGGCGCAGCCCAGCCAGTTGATGGATCGGAAACACAAGGCCCGGCGGTCGATCACGTCGCATCGCCGTCTCGAAACCAAGTCTCAAACCTGCCTCTTGGCAATCACCCGGCTTTAGCTTTCACCAGCCCGTCGCGTATCAGCATCCGGAGGGGAGCCGTTCCGCTAGAAGTAGAAGCGCATTCCCCAGAAAACAAATCCATCTCTGACCATGTCCATCTCGAACCTCGAAATTGGGCGTCAGGATGCGAAATATTCTGCTCGTCTCCCTGGGCGTCGTGATTGCCCGGGCGCAATCGGTACCACAATGCGCAGTAAGCATCATAACCCTCCCAGGGGTTGGTCTCTGTTGACATCGTCTAGACCGATTGCCTCGACCAAAACATACCACAGGCCGGCTGCGCCGTCGACGACATCAGCTGCCAGTGCGCAGCCGGATTCGCAGAAAAGCTCTTCTTCCTCGCCCTCCCCTGCTTCACCACGTCGTGTCCGCCCACCGTCTTTCTCCAGGCGAAAAGCGCCTTTAGCGCTCGATGCACGACCGCGTCCACCGCGCCACCCGTCGCCGAGAGCACCACCTCTGTCGCTGAGAGTCCGACTGCCGATATCCCCACCACGACTTCGACTACCGAAGAGACACCAACGAGTACGAGTGATACCTCGACGATACAAGCTGTTGTGACGTCGCCGAGCGAGGAAGCCGTGAGGGTACCGACGACGACGCTTCGGACCACCACTCGGGCAGACCGCACAAGCTCTGCGACACCTGACGCGTCGGCCGTTGACGAGCAGCCATTGGGAGAGGGCAGGGGCCCACCCGGGGATGACCTCGACACGGGCGCAAAGACGGGTATCGGGGTTGGAGTATCCTTTGGCGTGATAGGGGCAATGTGCTTTGGCGCCACGCTGTGGCTGCGGAGGAGGAAGAGAGCGGCTGAGGATACGTCGCCGCAGAGCGATTCCTATCAGGAGAAGGAGCTGCACGTCGGTCCCAAGTTACCTGCTGGGCTTGTGGAGATGAATGGCGTGAGGGAGGTTGCAGAGGTCGAGGGGCAGCCGGGGCCGACAGAGATTGATGGACGGCTGGCTCCACAGGAATTACCTGCTTGACGGGGGGGATAAATACAAAATACAGGACGGACCTAGACCGGGACTCCAGTACATAGGGTCTAGGCTGTAGTCTATAATACTATTTCTAACTCTCTTGCTGTCTAATTACTACTGTCCTAGAATGACGAGATATACATCTGCAGCACGAGGTCATTGGATTGGCCAGTTCCAAGCCAGCACAATAGATGCACTCCTCAACTACCGATCGTTGCCATGATCTCGAACAGGCTGTGATCCATCAGAGACCCGAGTCGCCGTGGAAAGGACCGCCGTGATGTATCCCGAATATTGTCGGCCGTACGAAAAGGCCCCCGGCTCCCCGGATGACGGGTGCCATCAGGCTGCCGCCTGAAACCGTCAGTGTTTGGTACGGGATGGTATCAGCAGGGCTGGAACGGAAGTGAGATGACGTGACATCACCAATGACAGTCTGATGAGTCGCCGCTGCTTGAGAGTGAGATGCTCGCCGTCTGAGCAGAATAATTCACCAGGTATTTGAATCCGACTTCTAAGAAAGGAACAGGACAAGAATTGCTGCCGTCAAAGATCCCCAGATAGCTTGACTTATATCCTCAAAAAAACTTAATCTTTCGAGCGACTGTTCAAGTCAACTTGACATCCACCACATATCCCATTCGAGACCGAAACCGAACCCGCGTTTAACAGCGGGGATATCTACGAGACAACCCGTTATATAACCTGTAAATAACCTTAAATCTCTCCCCATCGGGACTCGGGTCAATCCCACCCCCACAGACAATCCCTTTTAACCGCGCTATCCCCACCGATCTCGTTTACAGCCCTCGCATCTGAATCCTGCGGTACGAATCCGCGGTTATGCATCGCCATGCGAGCCGCGTCAGACGACGGCATACAAAATCAAGAAATGGCTGCGAGAACTGCAAGAGCCGCAAGGTCAAGGTACAGCCCAGTAAGGAATCCCCGTTGACAGCAGACGGCTTATCACTTCTCAGTGCGATGAAGCGCGACCTGTCTGTTTCAACTGCAAGAGACATGGTGTTTCATGTAGTCTCGAAGACGCCTCGCCGCAATCACCACCCACCGAGACTCGTACTACCTCGAGCCTACAGCCAGGGCCATCTGCAGATGATTCGCCACTCAGAGAACCAAAACTTATAGATCAACTCGCTCCACTGCCCCCGGACGAACTCTGGCTACAAGGCTTCGAACTGATGCACCACTATTGCACCGTGACGGCCGACACTCTATCTCTCCGACAGGACATGACCTACGTGTGGAGGATTGCCGTCCCGCGTGAAGGGTACAAGCACTCGTTTGTCGTCCACGGCATCCTCGCCGTCGCCGCTGCCCACAAGGCGTACCTTATTCCCAGCAGACGAGACTTTCACCTCAAGCTGTGCGACTATCACTCAACGGTAGGTTCGGAAGGCTTCCGACACGAGCTGCACAAGATCACCCAGGATAACTGGACAGCCATGTTCAGCTTTGCATCCGTTCTCGTGCTCTACAGCTTCTCCCTCCCGGCCAGGTCAACAGACGAGAAACTTTCCAATCCTATCGATAACCTGCTGGAGCTGGTATCCCTTGTGCGAGGCATAAAGACGACTCTGGCGCCGCTTCTGCCGCGGCTATATCACTCGGAATTTGCTCCCATGGTCTACGGCATCTGGACGGCCGAGCCTGATGAATCGTCAAACAGGTGATTCTTGTATTTGAATCTCGGATCCCACTTGCTAACTCGTCCAGCTACCCAACTCTCGACAACACATTTCTGCCCTCTGATCTCTGGGATGTGACCAGACAGCTGCGTGCTTTCCAAGAGACAGAGGTCCCTCTTGAGAGCATAGTGGACTATCGCAAAGCAGTCACTCTCCTCGAACACTCCGCCCGCCTCATCGCTTCTGCAGGCGCCCACGCCGAGAGCGGCTCCGTCATCGCCTGGCTGTACACCCTGGACGAGGAGATTCTCGTTGATGTCCGGGCACGTAAGCTCTGCGCGTTGCTCCTCCTGGCGCACTTTTGTGTCTTTCTGGCTGGCATCAAGAAGAACTTTTGGTATGCGCGGGGGTGGGCTGAGCCTGTCTTTGCAGAGGTTGAGGGTGCTCTCAAGGGTCATGCGAGGTTTGCGTCGATGCTGCAATGGCCGAGAAGGCATATCAGAACATTATAGATCAAATATATATAACATATTCTATAGCTGACTGTATTTAATCCAGTAGTCTTCTCCTAACGAGTCGCTAGACGCAAGGAAATCCCATAGACTGTCCCCTACATGTACTTGCCGACTTCACCCTCGGACCATTCCCAAAACTTCAGACCTGTCCCATTGCCTCCCTCGGCTTTAGAGCTGGTTGCCAGAGTCAAGTCCTGGCGTATAGGGCGCACGCGGCCAAACGGAATCACTAGTATTCATGGTCAGTTAAAATCGCCACACTATTCAACAGACTCACCCCAGCTTCCCGTCTTGTCAAGAGTCAGATCAGGAGACAATCCAGCGTAGAGCTCGGTGTATGCCCCATTGATCGGCGGATACATCAGATACTTTGTCATGAGCGAGAACAGAAACGAGGTCTGGTCCCTGTAGAGGTCTGATGACAAGTTTCCGGGATTGAGCGGGATGCTCATGACCCCCTTGGCCCTGTACCTCTTTGCATACTCAACCCCGTGCAGATAGTTGCCAACCTTGCTCATGGCGTACTTGTAGAGCTGCGGCTTTTCAACGTGGTAGTCGAGGTTGTCGAGATGAAGGCCAACCGACTTCTCGCCCATCATCTCAGCACCAGACGAAGACACCCATACGACCCGCACCGTGCCGGGGGGCTCCTTTGCGGCCGTCTCAACAAGAACAGGCGTTAGCAGCTTGGTAAGCATGAATGTACCCAGGCAATTGATCCCGATGTGAGATTCGTAGCCTTGAGCGGTCTTGCCCGCCTGCGGTTGCTGCACGCCTGCGTTGTTGAACAGCACGTGGAGCTTCTTCTCCCTCGATGTGAATGCGTCGACGGATTTCTTGATGGTGGTGAGATCTCCGAGGTCAAGATGGAGAAAGTCCATGGAGCCGTGGGACTCGGGTGTAGCTGTCTTGATGTCTTGCATGGCCTTGTTCGCGCGCTCCTCGGACCGGGCGGCGATGTAGACTCGGGCGTTCTTGGAGTATAGCATGCGGGCTAGCTCTTTGCCAACACCCGTGTTGGAGCCTGTGACGATGTATACCTACGGAACTAGTTAGTATCTAGGCAGGGCAGCATCGGTAAGCTCACCTTGCCATCGAGGGCAGGCAGGTCTTTCTCGGTGAAGGCAGGCTTTGGGGGAAAGAACTGTGTCCACGTGCTGGATAATGACGCTCCCATATCGACAAATAGAACCGGTAGGATAAACTGGGAAATATCTGTTACTACCAGTCTTTGGTTGCTCGTCAGATGGACAGCGTAATCGTGGGCTTTTATACCAAAGCGAATCACACTCATGGACACTCGGGAATAAAGCCAGACCACTCGGGCTCTTCCAGACTACCGTGGCCCCGATTGTCCTGGACCAAGTCCATGATCCTTCAAGCTCTTCTGATACAGGCCCAACCCAATCCGGACAAACCCAGTGGTGGCGATCATGCAGACCTCGGATTTTCTGGCTTCTCATTGGTCTCTGTCGGAGATGCATCGCTTATTCCGTCTTGGCAGGGTGCATATCAACCACGACATTGATATTTCGGAATTCGAAGGATTCCAATGTCAGCAGCTGGCTCTGGGGCCCTTCGCCAGAATGCTTTATGCTATTGGCGTTGCGATATTAAATCCTCTTTATCAGGTGTCCTCGGAATCTTGAAACTTCCCGTCTCCAGGGCTCGCAAAGTTGCTGTGCCCGACAGCCCAGATGAACTTGTACATGAGACCCTGATGCCGATGTAAGCCATCGGCCTAGTATGAGGGCCCTTCGGGGACCCTGCCGGGGGCCTCCTGCGGAGGGCGTCTCGCTGCGCTCGCTTCTCTCTTTGCGGCTCTCCTTCGCCTGCTGGTCTCTGTCAGAGTGCAATGGAATGAATGACGACCACTAGAATGATCCAATCCGCGTTGATATAGTGGCCATATGCATAAATAATCCACCGGTATTTCATACGTCAGGTTAACACATTTACCCTTCCACCGCTGAGCATTTCCCTGGACAAGTTCCTCAAACACCTACCTCGCCAAGCCAAGTCGACTGATGGTATAGCAGACCTGTATTCCCGACTCTTTCTCATCCTTGGCATTGAAATCGTCATCTTCGAAAACCCAGCCGACCCGAAGAGCCTTGATTCCCTTCCCTTAGCCACGGCTCAGCAGTAGCAGTCGCAGCATCACGTAGCCCCGAGCGGCGAATCAGGCTCCTTGGCAGCTTCCCGGACGACTCTCCCCAAAGCCGCAGTATCTGCCTGAGGAATCGGGAGAAGCCACCAGTAGAGCTAACCGGCAAAAGAGGCTGATCCCGTCGAGAGGAGTGGTTGGTGGGGGATATCGGGGCGAAGACGGGAGAGTTAGAAAGATTGCCGGACTTAAGCTCTCGTGGAGCATCCACCACAGCAGGCAGAGTCACCAGTGATTGCGGCATCGTTCATGGCAATTGGTCGGAGAGGGGGTAGCACGGGACTGCTCTGCTGCTTTTATATAATTATTTGGTGTTGGCCCAATTGTAGCATAACAGATGAGGAGCATGAAAGGAGAGAGTTAGATTGTTTTAAAGCTCGCTGCAGTGAGGCAGGAAAGAGACAGGCGAATGAAAATCGGACGCTATTTATCTAAATACCTATCATTACCATTAGTCTAAAGTCTAGTTACTCCCCCATAGTCTATTGATACAAAAGAAATCCCCCTTTTCTCTACTGCTGGCTCGCAAAAGCACTCTTCTCCAGCCACGCGCCCATCGTCTTCAATTCAGGGTTCAGCTTCCGAACTCCGGCCAAGTCTGCTCCGTACCCCTCGTCTCTGAACCAGTCCATCATGATACCAAGCTCCGGAACAGCATACTTGAGGGCCTTTCCGAGCAGACTAAGTGTCGTCCCTGCAGGGCTTCCGGTGGTCTTTTCGAATGCCCGGCTCAGCTGGGAGAAGGTCAAGTCATCGCCAGCCAGACTGATGGCCTTTTGGTTCCAGGCCTTGGGGTCAGCGAACGCCTTTGCAGCAAAAACACCAATGTCGTCGGTGGCAATCCACTGGAGCGACTTTTCCTTCATGGTGTCGCGGAGGAGTGTGAGAAAGACCTTTGTCTGGAAGCCGGGCTCAAGGTTCTCCATGAATGCCACAGGCCGCAGGATGGTCCAGCCCATGTTGCTCTTCCCGTCGGCGGTCGAGTCGCGAAGGTGCTGCTCGATCTCGTGCTTTGTCTTGAAATGAGGCACCCTGGTCGCGTCCTCCCAAGACTTCTTGTCACCTCCACGGTCGACGCTGCTGTAGACGAAATGCTGCACGCCCGCCTTGATGGACTCGTCGATGAGGCCCTTTCCCTGTCTCACTTCACCGTCCAGGGTGACGCCCTTGCCCATGGACAGCTGCACAGAGTAGACGCCCCAGAGGGGCACAGTCCCGGCTACCTTCTTTGCGGACTGGAACAGAGACGGGATCGAGTCGAGGGTTCCTTCGACGAGCTTGATGTTGGAGGACTTGGAGGCAAGGCGCTGTGCACTGGGGGACTGCGCGTCACGGGTGACGGCGAGGAGGAGGAAGTCGGAGGGTTTCTTGGTGAGGGCTTTGATGACGGCGCTGCCTTGCTTGCCGGTTGCGCCGGTGATGAGAAGTGCGCGAGACATGATGTGTAGTTGTAAAGGCGATGCTGAGTGATGATTGGCTGGCGTGGGTGGGGTAGAAGTTGTGTGCTGTGGTTGTGGTTGTGGTGTTTAAAGTTGTGGTGTTTAAAGTTGTGGTGATTGAGTTGTGATGGTTAAGTTGTGGTTGAAGATTGTGGTGGTTGAGTTGCGGTGGTTAAAGTTGTGGTGGTTGTGATTGAAGTTGTGGTGGTTGTGATTGTTGTGGTGATTGAAGCTGTGAGTGATGATGAGTTAGATAGATGGTTTAGAGGTCGTAAAGAGTGGATTTATACTAGTTGTTGGCAGCCATCGCTATTAGAATGATTCATAACGATAGCAGTGGGCCTGGAGTCGCTTTGTCATTGAGTCCTAATTGAGACAGCTCGGGGAATCGTCAAACAGCGAGGCACGCACAAGCAACAATTGGTCAGCGCCGAACGCTAATTAAGAAACAGTGGGCCTGTCAAGCAAGGGTCTCCACACCTGGACAATGCCAAGACACCGAGAGCAGGGGGACCCACATGCTTGGTCATTGGGACCGAACGCAAGCAATAGCAGGTTACGAAGAAGGTAGCGAATGGAAAAGAATAGGAAGATAGTATTCTCTTATTCGCAAGATATAACGACAGTGCTATATCTAAGTCTTAGTGTCGTACGTCAGGGTTCTCGCCATAGTGCAGTCTTAAGGGCATAGGGTACCTATATAAATTAAGACTGATAAAAACCTCTCCTGACCTATTGATCCTTGTGGCTGTAAATGAGGAGGCAGCAGACTTAACAGTGTTGCTATATTAGCTTCAGTGTAGTTTGATTATATTTAGTATTTATTGTCTTGCACACAATAGTGATATCTTTACAGCTTCCCGTAAGAGAGGCCATGACTGGCAAGGTTTGTTTAAAGACTCTACATACACGCACATACACGCTGTGCATTATACTTTGTAATGGATTCCAACACGCGGGCCCGGCTATTGCTCGCGGGCTCGGCATAGAATGAGTAGTCATCTACCGTAGTCCTAGCCCAAGATCTCATCAGCCAAGGAGTTGACGTCAAGGAGGTACGAATATTAGTCCCGGATATGAACATTGCTTTCTAACAACAGCAAGGCCGATCTCGACTCGAAGGAATCCCTCACAGCGGCCCTCCAGGGCTCACACACCGTCTTCCTAGTCACCGTCGGCTTCTCGCAGACGCAGCCCGACCAGGAACTTCAGCAAGGGAAGAACGTCGCGGATGTTGCCGAGGCTGTGGGCGTTGAGCACCTGATCTATTCATCGCTGGTGCACGTCACAAAGGGGACGGACGGACGGCTGCGGCACGTCAAGCACTTTGATTACAAGGCCGAGGCCGAGGAGTACATTCGCTCGAAGAATGTCCCCAGCACTTTCTTCCTCCCTGGATACTTCATGTCCAACTATGTTGCTATGAAGATGCTGCAAAAGGGCGAGGATGGCGTGTATAACCTCGCGTATCCTGTTGGTCCCGAGGCCAAGTTTCCGCTCATTGACGCATCATCCGACACTGGTAAGTACCGAGATGCAATTATCTGGTGGCCAATACTAATCAAGCTTAGGGAAATTCGTGGTTGCTATCATCAAGAAGCGCGACAGTCTTCTTGGCAAGCAGGTTCTCGCCGCTGCAGATTACTACACGCCTCCCCAGATCGTGTCCGAGTTCGAAAAGGTCACTGGGAAGAAGGGCCGCTTCGTCCAGATTGACGCCGAGACGTATAAGGGGTTTCTGCCTCCGTTCATGGCGACCGAGATGCTCGAGAACCATCTGCTTATTGAAGAGCCTGGGTACTATCTGGGCA
Source organism: Fusarium albidum (assembly GCA_013618265.1). Lineage (NCBI taxonomy): Eukaryota > Fungi > Ascomycota > Sordariomycetes > Hypocreales > Nectriaceae > Fusarium > Fusarium albidum. The sequence goes on from JABFEP010000165.1 coordinate 84,721, forward strand.
GGGATCTGGGCGAGTCTCAGAAGCTGCTTGCTGATGTTGGATTGAGGTCTACCACATGGGGAGAGTTTCTGGAGCAGAACAAGGCGGCTTTTGACTGAGGGCAGGGTTGTATGATATGGGAGCTTGGGTTGGTTTTGAAGTCTAGGAGCTATAACTTATCTTTATTTTAATAGTACTTATTGTGCATATTCACTGACGCCGTCATCTCTTGATATCTGACCCTTGAACTCTTGACGTCTTCTAACTAATTTAATAGCTGCGTGACAAGCCAACACAACCGTCTATAAGATCTAGCTTCTCTCCTACAGATTAGACCGGACCCTCGGCGCCACCAAGCTCAGCGGCTCATAGACAGCCGCTGCCAGGCTATCCAGATTATAAGAAGAGTGACTAGGCAGACTGCCAAGGGCGAGAAGCGACGGATTCAGCTCGTCTATGCGATTACAGCCGATGAGACGCAAATTCGTCTCGAGCTCGTCCTTGAGCATCTGGATAGCACGGTTAACACCCGCCTCTCCATACGCACTCATGGCATAGAGGAACGCGCGACCGATGCCTACACCCCGTGCACCCAGACATAGCGCCTTTAGAATATCAGTACCTCGCCGCACCCCCCCATCGATATACACCTCGATTTTATCCTGTAATCCCCGCTCCTTCAAGACAGGCATAGTCTCGGCGAGAACCTCGATAGAAGAGCGGGAGAATTCCAGTTGCCGACCTCCATGGTTCGAGAGAATGACACCTTGACATCCATAGTCGATAGCCTTGAGCACATCCTCAACTCGCTGCACACCCTTGAGCACGATAGGCATCTTGGTAATGCTCTGAAACCAAGGGATATCAGCCCAGGACAGGGTCGAGTCGAGCAGACGCGATGTCCCGTTTGGTGCCCGTTGTCTTGCCTGCAAGCTATTCGTGTCACCGTGCTTCCCACGTAGATCCCGCTCGCGACGACCAACTTGGGGGTTGTCCACGGTGATGAAGAGGCCCTTGCAGCCGCGGGCCTCGGCGTGCTGGACGATCTGCTTGGTCACGTCACGGTCTTTATTAACGTAGAGCTGGAGCCACTGAACCTGGTCTTTTCCGCGGGCGTCGATAATGTCGTCGAACGAGCAGGAAGAGAGGGTAGGTATCATTTGGATGATGCCGTGCTTGTGAGACGACCGAGTAAAGATGACCTCTCCTTCTGGATGGGCCAACTTGTTTTGAGCGGTGGCGCTGATGTAGATGGGCATAGATACCTTTGTGCCGAGCATGGTTGTCGAAATGTCGACTTGCTCAACATCGATAAGCACCCGAGGACGGAACCAGATACGGTGGAATGCACGATGATTCTCCTGAGCTGTCTAGCCCAAAATGTCAGTGAGGGAATTGGGCGGAATAGGGCACCGTACAATCTCGTCATCTGCTGCACTGGCGAAATATGCCATGGACTGGTCCTTTAGAGTTCGTCGAGCTACTGCTTCGAAATCGTACAAGTTGTAGCATTGCGAGAGCAGCGGCTTTTGGGCGATGCGCAGTTGTCGCTCAGTTTCCTCTGGTGTCTGAGTCTCGGGGACTTTGGTGGTTGCTTCGACGGGGCCGAGATGCTTGGATGCGTCCAGGTACTTGTCGAGGGTGTCGGATGGATGAATTGGATCGTATGCAGCTGTAGCGTCTTTGCCCTGTTTGGGTAGTTAGCTGGAGTACAGGATGTGATTCGAGGACGTACCGCGTATTTGAGGATGACTTCTGCACCCCCGGGATGATCTATCCAATTTAGTGCCATATTTCACATTGATATGAGCTTCGTACCAGGGAGAAACTCGGACATGTTATATGCCTTGCCCTACGACGACGTCAACTCGGGCACAAATTGTGTCCTGAGAATCCTTACATGGATGATGACCCAGCATGACTCGGCGGTATTATGCTGAGCGACTTGGCTCGCTTTCAGCACCATCTTGCTGGCCTTGACGATGTTTGAGTTTGCTGTCGAGTGGAATTGATGAGGTTAGAAGTATTCTTGCATTCCAGAGAAATAGTTATTAGGGAGATTACAAACGAAATTGATCTGATTTATCAATTAGTTGCGAGTGGAGACAAATGGCGTCAACCTCGGAGATGCCGTGGGATGTTCATAGAATGGCTAGGGGTAATTGACCAGAAAAACAACTAACGATATTTATCCCCTAGACCCTGTCGTCTCAGACAACTCCAAATATCGCCGGCATCCCTTACCCGACTCCCAAGAAAGACATATTCCCGCTCAAACATGTCAATCTGGGTTTCGGACAGTTCGCCCACCCCGCAGATCCGAGACCAACCTGTCCAGCTGCCGGATAGCCCCCTCAATCACCTGCAGCTGCATGCGCATCGCATCGAGGGTGTTCCTGAGCGTCTGGATGTCCTCCTTTGTCTTTTGACTAAGACGGTACGACAAAATGTACGCCTTGTTGACCTTGTCGATGTAGGACCACTCAAAGTCTCCGGGATCTTGCTCAAACCTATAAAGAAGGTCGCAAGCGTGAGAAATCTGACTGTTGACGGTATCAAGCTGGTCCTGGAGCTTCTGGGTTTCGCGCTGGATATTATCTCTGGCTGCATACGCTTCTTGGAGGATGTTGAGCAAGGTCCTAGCACGGGTTAGTATGTAACTTGGAGCGTGGGCTGGTGCGGAAGACCCTTCCTGTCCACGAGGCCTCGTCCTAGTCGTGAAAGAGCTCGACTGAATGTTTATTCTTTATAGAGTTGAGAAAAAGGTCGATCTCGTCGTGTCCGTGGTTCAAGTCGCTCATGGACCGTCCGAGATGTTCATCAGATATCCTGAGCTGCTTTGCTGCGTCGACGGGGATGAGCATCATCTGGAGTGTTCTTGATTTGACCGGGTCCATGGCAGCGGCAGTAAGAGCTTTGATGTCTCTTTCAAGTTCTCCTACCGTGTCAGCCCAGCAGTTGATGTTTGGGATCACTTGGCGGGTCAGAACTTGGGGCTTGTCTCTCTCGGGAGGGGGTTGTTGAAAGCGCATAAGCTGCCAAAGGATGGAGGCGACATTGGAAAAGATGAAGAGTGGATTTCGAAACATTCTGGCTGTTATAGTTAGTTATGGAACTCACAGTTGGTTGTATCGAGGTGTTTGGTGTTGAGATTGACTGGATGTTGTCGATAGAAGACGGGTTTGGCTGTCCAGGCGTATTTGTATATAGCAATTCCTGTTATTGGTACGATCAACGTCAAGTTGTTCTTTTGGACAAATGTACTGTTCTGCAGTGGCTCTTTTGTTTGAAAGTTGGCGCTGCTGAGGTTCCCTTGTTGACCTCTCGCCCTGTCCCATCTTCAGTCACTCATTTATGCAATTGTTACTCGGCTTCTTTGTCATCGCGTCACTGTTCTGCTCCTCCATACCTGTCAAGCCCGACACGAGGCCTCGTGCACTGTCACTGGAGAGCAATGCCAAGCAATGAACTACCTTTCTAATTCGCCCGCTTGAGGGACCAGTCCAGGTTGAAATGTCTGACATCAGCGGACGAGGCTTCCGTCAAGTACATTCACTTGGCCCTTATCCTGCATGCTTCAAAGCGTGCTGCACAACGTTACCAGCCCCGGTAATTACTCAAATGAACCTCTATATCCGAGCGTGCTTTGTCTCATTTCTTCCCGACTCGGATCTGACTGTGGCAGCTCAGGAAAACATCTCACGTCGAGCTATATTCTCTTTCTAATAAACAACTATCCGCTCGGCCACAGCTATGGGAGCAGACCAGACATCCAGAGCCGACGAGACCATCGTTGCCCAAGAGAGTCTCATCACCATCAAGTTCCCACCGCCTTCTGACGCCGACAATGAACCATTCACCTCCACACTCGCCACCATCGTCAACACCGTCTATACCGAGGCCGAACAGGATATATTCCTGCCTTCGTATCAACGCACGTCGTCCACCGAGATTTCCCAGTTCATCCGCGACGCCCAACTCGCCGTTGCGTACCTAAAGACCTCTGGCGACCCCATCGGCTGCGTCTTCATCAAGCTCCTGTCCTCGGACAAGGGCGAGTTCGGAATGCTTGCACTTGACGCCAAATATAGAGGTCTTGGCCTCGGTCGTCAGATGGCCGTTTATGCCGAGGACGAGTGCCGCAGACGGGGATGCACAGTGATGCAGCTCGAGCTGCTCCATCCGACGACGTTTCACCATGCGGGCAAGGCGAGAATGCAGGCGTGGTATCTCAGATTGGGGTATAGAATCGTGAAGCTGGGGAGGTTTGATGAGAATTATCCACAGCTGGCAAAGATACTTGCGGGGCCTACAGAGTATAGGATCTTTGAGAAGAGTCTTGGTCTATAGATGAGTCCCGGATTTCCGTCATTGATTAGTTACCTGATAGACACGCTGTATTTGAGTTGAGATTCTATGGTCATTTTTTAATTTACCACCCGTTACTGTGTCGTTCCAGCGACCTGTCGAGCCGCCGTGATGGCATCCAAGATCCTCCCCGCGCCCTTGCTCACCAAGTCCGACGCTACCCTCCCTCCGAGCCCCTCTGCTTCCGCGACTGTCGACACAGCCTCTGTCCCTTCGGTGTATATATTCTCTATCCCATCCAACGAGACGACCGCAGCTCGAAGTCGTAGCTTTTCGTCTTCCCACTTGGCTTCTACCCCGATGGGCACGCTACAGCCGCCCTCGAGCTTGCGCATCACCGCCCTCTCGGCCTTGCACGCCAGCGCAACTTTCTCATCCTCAAGTGTCTTGATGAGCTCGATGATATCGTGATCGCCCTCACGACACTCGATTGCCAGGGCGCCTTGGCCGACGGCGTAGAGAATGCCCCCGTTAACCACCTCTAGGAATTGGGAGATGTGGTGGCCAAGATCTAGACGCTGGAGACCAGCAGCGGCGAGAATGATGGCAGTAATCTCGGGATCGTCCTCGAGCTTCTGCAGACGTGTGTCGATGTTGCCCCTGTGGTCCTTGAATTTTAGATGAGGGTAGCGATTCTTGAGTTGTGCAATCCTTCTTGGGCTGCTCGTTCCGATTGTGCTCCCTTCAGGTAGATCCGATAGAGTCTTCCAGCCGTTCTTATCTACCAGCTCTTTCTTGATGATCAACACGTCGCGAGGATCTTCCCGTGCAGTGATACATCCGATTACGCAGCCCTCTGGCAGACTCGTCGGCATATCCTTCAGGCAGTGCACCAGAATATCAAGTTCCTTGTTCACCAGCTTCTCCTCAAGATGGGAAGTCCATAGGGCTTTGCCCCCGAGCTTGGACAGTGCGATCTCTTTCCGCTGGTCGCCGATGGAGGTCACCCCGTGGATGGGGAAGCGGTGTTGGGGAAACTTGGCCTGGAGGGTTGCTGCTATCATGCGAGCCTGGACCATGGCCAGGATGGATTCCCGGCTGCCGATGTTGACCACGGTAGTGGGCTGCGGCGTGGATGTTGAGGCGGGCATGGTGGGTGGGTTGACTCGGAGGCTGAAGGGTGGGCGCTTCAAGTGAGGTTGCGAGTTTAATGCTGATTTTTTCAACAACTCGTCTCCGCACACCGTTGGGGCAAGACCGAGCCAATCATCTTCATGTCCGCAACTCCACTGAACAGTGGACTAAGTAACAATCCTTAGTGGAAGGAGCTGTTGCTCGTTTCCGATTATCACCACATGGGGAATGGAACTCCTCAGTCACCAATGGAGCATAAGACGGTAGATCTAGGTCGCTTCAAGAGAACAACAACAGGCACCCAAGCGCAATCGTCATATTCTACCCCCTGTGTCCGGCTAAACTCATGATAGACCAAAATCCATAGCAACAAGTTAGCTACCCCCCACAACCGGCAGTCGAGTAATCAGCCTCGCAATATCCAAATACATTTCCTCCATGCGATCGGCCTATTCCAATGTCAGTCAAGCACCACCGAGGAGCATACAAGCCTACCGTATCCTGCTCGATAAAGACCCCAATCTGATCAGCATGGTCCATCCGCTCGTTGACGCCAAGATGCCAGTAGAACCCCCGCTTGTCGCCCGTGTCAAAGTTGAAGTCCTGCAGCTCGCGAATCTCCCTGAAGGCACCTTCCGGACCCTTCATCGACTGTGTATTGACCACACCGTCATTCTGGTACCAGTCTCCTGGATTCGGCCCAAGGATCTTTTTCTGAGCCTCCGAGAGTCCCTGCCCCCCCATGGCGTAGACTGTCGGCATCAGCACGGGTACCACGTCTCTTCTTGGGACGTAGTGGCCTGGAATAGGCAGCACGAGGTTGTAGCCGAATTCCTGGATGACCCTTGTGATCACCGACCGGGTGATCCATTCAACAAACCCCGGAAACGGGGTGATGACCATGAGAATCCTCCACCCGACGCTGCTGAAGGCGTTGGCTATGGTGTCGACGACCCATCTCAGGACTGGAATCCCCCCGACGACCGTACGCACAAAGTCCTCTATCCGGGTGGGAAAAGAGTCGATGGCGTCGCGGCCCCAGAGAGGCCATGCTTGAGGAAACGGACTCGTCGAATGGAAGGATAGACTAAAGTAAAAGACACTCTCCGAGGTCTTGGATGCCTCCATGTCGAGATGATTGGCGCCTTCGATGCTGTTGTCGTAGAGGCCGTTGTGGTTCGAGTTCAACCACCTCCACACTGGGCCGGCGTCGGATTCCAACCGGGTCAGCATGCCCTGGAAGGTCTCTCCTTCGTTCCTGCGGATTCCCCAGTGGTCGAGCTGGAAGTCGTACGCCCTCTTCTTGGGAGGGTAGAATGACGCCGTGGCGAAGAGCCTCGACATCAAGCTTACTGCGTCTCGAAATGATCGCTGCAATCTGTTACCCTTGCTTCCTAGAGGTGGATAAACAGACATACCGAGATAAAGGTCCTGAGGACGTCTATAATGGTGGTCCCGAGGTGAGGAGTCCCGAGAGTGGTGACAGACATGGTCCACGTGTCTCTACCCGGTTCGCCAAAGTACTCGACATGTTTGTCGGATCCATTCGCCATCAAACTAATGAGGTACCGCACCGTGTTTCCGCCCTGGGAGTGGCAGACAAAATGGACCTTGTGATCCTCGTCCCACCTCCAGTCGTCAAAGTTTGACGAGCTGGAGAACAGGACCGCTCTTCTCTTCCCACGGACACTGGTCTGCTCAGGGCCGGTACGGGGATCGTCGTTGAAGTAAGTGCCGTAGTCGACGTCCAGGTCATATCTTTCGTCGAGCGCGTTCGTCTTCGGATTAACGGTGCTGAACCTAGCAAGAATGAGAAAAGATATTCTTAGGCAGGGAGCTGATGACTGTACCCTCCCTCGGTAAGCTGTCTGTAGAGCTCGCAGGCACGCTCCCAGTTGGACGAGATGGGAGCAATCGGGGCCACGATGACGGTGTATCCCTCGTCGACGAGGCGCTTAGGAACGTCGGCCACGCCCCCGAAGTAGTTGATGGCGCCAAACAGAGGGGGGCCCCAGCCCAGGAACCCGGGGACTGTACACGGTTATCACTTGTCAAGTGTCTAGACATTGGGATGCTTACCGAGGACGATGGGTACGGACTTGTCGGGTGTGATCCTTGAAACCTCTATGGCGAGGTTGCGCAGATTGACAAGTCCATCTGGATCGTTGAGATTGGCAGCCATAGGAGCTGATGGGAATAATTGGGCAATGAAGTCGGGATGGGATCGACAAGAACTGCAACGATGATAGATTGCTTGGCACCTTTACGTATTCTCCTCGGGGCGGGTGCCAAAAAACTTGAAGCTGCTTGAAGTTGAGGGGGGGAAGCACCCCTTACAGTACGAGACCCTCGAGGTTGGAAAGCCAAAATAGCATCCATGACGACACGATGAGATGGCGGGGTTGCATGGACTTTGATTACCGTCACACGACTGTGTCGTGGTCAGCACTCCGGAACTTACCTTGTCAGAGTAAAACGGAGGCAGGGAGGTTGTCACCGGGCCAATGGTGTGGACTGCAACGCGTTTGATCTTTGAGGTGTCTACGGAGGGTGATATTCTTGAGGTAGGTTCGGCACGGACCGTAAGCGTAAGTCGGTGGCATTGAAGTGGACGGCCTGACCGAAATGTCTTCTGCGTCGATTCAAGCAGGTTAGGCTTTTGGGTAATCCACTTCGGCCCTTCTCCCGGCTGTAAGAGGGGAATCACGGGCAACCAGTTGCTAGGGGCAGAAGCTTTAAGGCGACATTCAACATGTCAGCAGAAGTGAACTGCAACAATACTCATCGTCATGCTTAACCTCATAAGATCGAATATAGCCTATCACCTCCCCAACAACCCAATAATCTCATCCTTCCCACGAGCACTCGCCACGTCCAACGCGCTCCTCCCCCTAGAGTCCTCCCTCAAAGGATCCAGCCCCTTGTTCATTAACGCCTCAAAGAGCTCCTTTTCATGCTCCGGCTGCGTATCTTCCGTCCTGCTTCGTCTCCCAATGACGTGAAGCGCCGTCTCGCCGTCGAGATTCACGGCAAAAAAGTCGACGCCGCTGTCAGCTGGAAACAGCTTATCGAGATGACGCGTGGTCCAGTCTGCGGAGCGCCTATGTCTATCTGGGGCCAATAGGTACGCGTGTAGAGGAGGATTACCAGCGTTGTCGGCGACATTGATGGACCCTCCTGCGTCGATGAACTTGTGCCAGAGGGCTAGGCATTGGTCAAAGTAGTCTTTGGGTAGATCTACATTAAGCCAGCTCTCGGCCCGTGGAAACAGACACTTTACCAGACAGCGATCAGCTACGAAATGAAGCACCGTACGGCCGTTCGGATCGGGTTCTAGTAGGTTGGCACCTCTGGAGAGCAGCAGCTGGCAAACGTCGGGCCGTAAAGTGCGCAAAGCGTTGTGAAATGGCGTCCTTCCCCCGTTGTCCTTCACAAACAGCGTAGGGGCGACTTCTCTCCTGTTGATGAACTGCATGAGTATCTCGTCCGGCAAGCTAGGATTATCCAAGATATAGTGAAGAGCCGTCTTTCCGTCCTTTTCAACGAGGGCAGCGTCGGCTCCACGGTCGAGAATGACCAAGGGGGGCCCGAGAGCCTTTGGAATCTGCGGCCAAGGCTTTGGATTCCGCATCAAGGGCGAGTATCCAGGTAGACAATTACGCCAGTTGCATGCAGCCATCAAGACTGTCCTGCCGAGCTGATCACGACGGTCGAAGTCGATCCGGGATACGCACGGCTCTTCCAGTAGTGTTCTCAGGGCGCGATACTCTGAGTACTCAAAGAGGACGTGGATCATGGTCTCATCGTCGTTCAACGGCAGATACAAGTCGGCACCTCGCTCGATGAGGGCTTGGAGCAACGGGTTGACATGGTTTGGTTTGGTGTCAAACGCCGCAGACAGCAGTGCATAACCCTTTCGAGAGGTTGACGAGTGACGACCTTGGTCAATAGAGTTGGCTCCGAGACCATGATCGAGAAGGGCCTCCATTGTACCAAGATTGCTATTACGAATGGCCAAAAACAAGGGGTTCCTGGTCCCGGCTGTTGTATCTGCCCATATGCGGAGAAGCTCCCGCACGGTGTCCGCACTCGAGGCCTTGTGGACTGGGGATAGACCTTCCTTGTCCAGGACATTGGGATCAGCCCCATGGTCGAGAAGGATCATTGTAGAATGGAAGCTCCAGAATCCTCGGGGCCCATCAGAGACGAATGGGAGACCATCAGAGGCTTGATTCGGACCAGACACCGCAATGTGAAGCGGAGTTTGCCCCTTTTCATTTCTCGCATTGACGTCTGCTCCATGGGCAATCAAGTATCTCATGGCTTCCAACTGCCAGTGGTGGTCCCCCGCTGCGAGCTGGTGAAGCGCGGTTCCTCCTGGATACATGTCTGGGTTGCTAGAAGACTCTCGGTCTCGGATAACGCAGCGTGCATTGACGTCAACTTTTAGTCTCTCCACGAGGATTTGAAGCATTAGAATGTTGAGCTCGGGCTGTCGACAGGCGACCTGGAGGGCAGTCAAGGCGAATGAATCGTATATGCGCTCCTGGGCCCTCTCGATACTATCTCTGATAGCCTCGTATGAACTATAGTTCAAGACCAGAGGGGAGACCTGCTCAACAAGTTCCCGGCGTCCCATTATCACAAGCTCGTTCAGCAATCTATAATACGAGTGGTCAAGCGGGCTGGCGTCAAAGGCCTGGTTGATCAGCTTTGCGGCGTCTTGGCAGGGGAGAAGGTCCAAGTATCGACGAGGTGCCTTTGTAACTTCGGCAAATGCTGATGCGTCCTGTCTCAGCGTCTCAAGACAGGATGCAGTCCGCGTCAGCATCATCTGGGCCCTCATCATCGACTTCATCTGATCCCCACGGTCTGGACTCTCTTCAAGATTCCTCGTTGCTGCGTCGAATAGGTCCTCATCCTTGGCAAACCCCTCTACAAATTCACTACACCCATTGTAGAGTGCAACATCCAAAGGCGTGCACCCTTGCTTATCGACCGCGGCAACATCTGAGCCAGCGTCAAGAAGCAGCTTCACAATAGTGCCAACACCAGGGGATAGGCTCTTGCGAACCATTGCTGCAGTATTCCCAAATGGATACTGGTGCCAGGGTTTCGTACGGTAATAGTGTCGACCCGGCCGGAGACAATCTTCTGGTGACCCTGGACATCCCAGACATTCTGCTCTAGTACAAAGTCGGCACAGGAATGCAGAGGGTTGGAACCTGCCAGGTCGATGGCGTGAGGATCAGCGCCGTGTCTGAGAAGAATGGCTACGGACTCTGCTTCCCCTGAGCTGCAGGCGTAGTGGAGCGGCGTTGCGCCAAAGCGGTCCTTGTGGTTCACGTCTACTATGCGGTGATCAAGGATCTGGCCCACGATGCTGGGCTTGCGAGCTCGGCAGGAAAGATGCAGGACATTCTGGGTATCCTCTGTCAAGCAGTCCAGGTCTGCTCCTGCGGAAATCAACTTGGCCACTTGAATCTCTGACCTCATAACTGCCAGATGCAACGGAGTCAAGCCATCGTTATCTCGGATCTCAAAGTCGACGTCGTTGTGGCTGTTGATGGCGTCGATAAAGTAAACAGGTTCCGACGAGCCAAAGACTCTCTCGCTTAGCTGGTGCACATGCAGAGCAGTACGGCCCTGCTTATTGACAGCATTCACCGGTACACCGAGGGAGATGAGCCAGCGGACATGGTAAACATCGCGTGCATCAGAATTGTACCGAAGCACGCTGTGATGGAGGAGGGTGTCTCCGTTGTTGTTGGTGCTCAGAGGATCGACACCGTCGGCAATCACCTCTTGCAGTCGATGATGCAGGGAAGTAAAGCCGAGGCAGAGAATGTGGAGAGCATTGTTGCCTTTGCTATCGACGACATCGGCCTTGGCCCCGTACTTTCGAAGGATGCTCAGTTTCTTCTCGTCGTCCAGACACAGTAGGTAGAGAGTGCAGCCATCGTCGTCCCTTGTATCTATATCGATGCCTTCTGCGAGCAACAGCTCGAGGCATGTTTCGAATCCCTGGAGGTGACGCACAGCACGCAGGCGGAACCAGCACGCCCTCTTGGCCATGTCGTCATTGCATCTTGAGAGCAGCAGTTTGAATAGTTCTGCTCCCACATCCATGGCTTCCAACAGAGGAGGGAGTCCAGGATCTCGACAGTTTGGATCAGCCCCGTTGTCGAGCAGGTACCTGACGATGGTCTCCGTGTTGGAGATGCCCTGGATCATGCCATTTTGAGACATGGACAGCTGCAGGGCAGTCTTGCCACTCGAGCCTCTCTGGTTCGGATCGCTCCCATGCTCGATGAGAAGCCTCACTGCCTCGGGATTGCGACAAGTCTCGAGAACAAGATGTAACGGTGTATCCATGTTGCGGGACAACTTTGTCATGTCTGCCCCAGCATGTAGCAGGGACTTGATTGCAGATACATGAAGTAAGCGTCTGACACTACAATCTGCGGCACCGCATGCTATAAGGAGTAGTGTGTTCCCGTTGCTGTCTACGTGGTCGATATCAACACCGGCTTTCATGAGAAGAAGAAAGATGGATCGGCAGGTAGATTCGTTGTGGCCATCCCAGACACCGACTAGGCGATGGAGAGGTGGTTGAGCAGGCCATGTTGTCGGCCAGGGGCCATGCACAGCTTGTCTCGGGGACCATTTCGATATCTTTTGCGCGTCTGCGCCCTTGCTGATGAGAGCCTCGACGCACTGCAAGTTGGCTGCGCCGCAGGCAAAGTACAAGGCCGTGGCTCCATGGGCTCAACCCCAGCTTGGAGGAGAATCGTCACTGCTGAGACGTGGTTCTTTCTCGCCGCAAGATAGATCGGCTTGACACCTTGACCGTCTTCGGCATTCGGATCACTCCCGTGTTTGATCAGCAGCGACGAAACCTTGTCGTGGCCATTTTCCGCGGCCCAATGCAGCGGGATTCGTTCTTGGGCGTCGACAGCTGAGACGGAGGCGCCCTGCTCGGTCAGTCTGAGAGAGAGCCTGGACAGACCAGCAAAGGCGGCGATGTGAAGAGGTGTTGGGACACCCTCGCTCTTTGACGTCGAACCCCATCGGATATCAAGCCATCGTCGAAAAGAGCGACTGTCAGGCTGGAGAAAGCCGAGGACAGAGGTGGAGAGCTCTTCGCCTTCGTAGCGACTGGCGTGGTAGGACCAGTTCTCGACGGCGTAAGAGAGGAATGGATGTTGAAGGCGGGCCTCGCGGTAGCTGAATGGACCTTTAGGAGGACCTACAGAGGAGTTGGGCTCGTTGAAATGATGTGGGTGACTTGGTGAATCTTCAACCAGCTTAGACTCTTCGTCTTGGAGCAGCAGTGAGCCTGACTGTAGGTATCGAAGACAACTTATGGCCATACGCTTCTGTGCTGCATCCGAGTTGATGATTGGGAAGCCGGATGAAGTGCGGTCACCACGCAAGAATTCGGTGAACGAGTGGTGAATGACCTGCAGAGTCTCGTCGTCCAGGGTCTCAACCAGTGAGCCACACGAGGCTGCGACGAGGACCTTGAAGCCTTCAGGCGCTGCAGCCTCCGGACGGATGCATTTCATCAGGTCTGCCAACTCGTTGAGTCTCAGAGGACGGGATGCATGGGTGACGGCTTCCAAGACAAGAACTTGGATATCGGCGCTTGTCCCGTTGTCTTGACGCTGCTTGGCTAGCATGGCGGTGTATGTCTGCTCCAATCCAACAGGAAGGAAAGCCTCAAGGACACTCATGTCCACTTGGTCATTTGCAGCCAAAGCAGCTTCAACTTGGTCCATTGTGAGCTTGGCGTAGAGGAACAAGCCTTTGGATCTTGTAGCAACCATGTCGATGATGTGTTGATCATGCCCCGACCTGGACACCTTTTTGAACCGGTGATTTAGATACGAGGTGATGTCTGCATCGACGAGACGCTGCTGGAGACTGATGTGCACGATGGACGAGTCCCGCAGAGCACTCTGTAGATATTGCTTAGGTCTGCTCGTCATGAGCAGCTTGAGCGAGTCAGGCCGATGCGTAGCCAGACTATTCAGCCGATCAAGAAAGGGTCTATTGTTCGTAGTCATCTCATCAAGGGCATCCCCAACACAGTACACCTTCTGCACGCACGACACGCCATCCAGGAGCATCTGGAAGAGGTCACTGTCTGAGATCTCTGCCAGGGCGGTATCCAGACGTGGTTCCAGAGTAAACTGCAGTTTCGGAGAGTAGGGTAGAAGCTGGGCAAGCCAGTCCTGGAGTAGGGCGCGCGGTGAAAAGTTGGCAGCTACAATGTTCCTGAAGAAGAAGAACAGCACGGGGCACCGCTCAGTCGTCTGCAGATGCTGGATGAGAGATGGCGGTGGAACTCGCCGACTCGGCGAGGTAATCGGTCGGCTCAAGCCATTTGCGGATATTATCGAGGACATCGGGGGTCAGAGTCGCCTCCTCATGGTCGATAAGGTCAAACTCTTCTGATGCGTTGGTTGATGATTCCATGCTGGAAGAGGGTGGACGAGCGAAGATCAGGCTGGCATTTAGGCAGCGGTGTTGGTTGACCACTGCGGCTGCAGCCACTCGTGCCAAGTCACGTTTATTTTGTTGGTGCACAAGGACAGCCGGGTTGGGCTTGGTAACTGTTGGGTTTCTCTGACAGTTAACAGACTCTTTCCGTCTATTTTAGAGTACACCATCTGCATCCTTTGGTCCTGGAATCGAGAATCCCTTTCCGTTCCAAGCAGCAGTTTCAGGGTTCCCGTCATCCGACCTCTCATCCTCAGGAGCACTCGCTCACCACAGGCGACTGCATTGCTTCCTCGCTCGGCCAGCTAACATCGGTTGACCGTGCCCCTGAATTCGCTCTCGAGAGGTTATCAAACAAGAGCTGTCTGTTTGCAGCTGGATTAGTCCCCCTGGAGCCCCCGAGTCGCGCAAAATACGGCCTTAGAGACGGCAGGCCAGCAACAAGCACTCCAATGTTGCAATCCAGAGAAGTCCATAGCCCTGGCAATCGTTAGCGAACTATGGTGAGAAAAACAACGAAAAAAGCCAGCAAGGGTCACTACTTATAAAGCCGAACGATATCGGACTCTTCTCCAGAGCGATGTGCACGGTGACGAAGCAGGTGGTGGCAAAGGCGATGTTGATGATGCCAAGTAGAAAGGTGCAGTAGACGCCGATCTTGACATGCCGTCTCATGTTCAGCCCGGGAATGATTAACCATGGGATAAAGAAGACTGCGAGTTTAGTGAGCTATGATGGGTTGGATACTCAACGAAGGAACTGACCCAAGAGATCGCCCGCGAGATGCAGTGCGTAGCCAACTTGATAAAACGTTGCAGTTCTTAGCAGGGGACATCTTTCTTCGTCATCAGGCGACCTTTATACATGTGAGCAACCATGCTCGAATCTTGGAGCAGCGGATCGGGACTGACCAGAATCGCTGAACCGGCACACAGGTCGAAAACACCAGAGACACTGCAGCCACCCAAGACGCCGCCACAAAAGCAACAACACACCAAATAAGAACCCGAGTCTTTAACATGAAGCTCGGGAACAAATGCAGGTACAGAGCGAGGAGGATTGCTTTGCACAGGCAAAAGGTCGTGTACCAGGGAATATGGCTGATCCACTCCAGCTGCGTTCAAGCTTAGTTACGCGCTGACCAGTCCAGATAGAGTGCTCACCTTGAGGCTCAGTGATTTCTGGCGAGGAGTCCCCGTGTATCCCTCCAAGTCCAGCAATATTCCCGGTCCGAGTGCGCCGAGCTGTGCAAGCTTTATATCGAGCGAGGTTGTCAAGACGGCACAGAGCCACGCCGCGCACATGAGGTAATCGGTATCAAGAAATCTCCCTTTCTGAATGGATAGACGAAGGGCAATCTGGGCGAATAGAACGACAGTGGAAAGGGAAATGATGATCCATTGCGAAGCCTAGTTCATGTAAGTGAGATGGCAGAGGGATAAGCCGTGTTCAGGAACGCACAAGAATCGCCGCTGGCGCCGGCTGGAGGAACCACATGAGTCCATAGAGACAAGAACAGATCGACGTGCCCTGATGGAAGCGCCAGAGGGATCGTCGACAACTCTTATGGCCATATTGAGACGTGTGGCTGTGGTGATACAGTATTTCCTCCTAGGGAAGCAGAGGTCTCAGGTAAACGATGGTTTGGCAAGTTCAGACGAACTAGAGCCCAAGGGACATTCCAAAACAAGCTGACAGTAGCACGTGGGTGGGTTAGTCCGGCATTCCAGGTCGCGTCGTATTCTAGCGGATCAGCAATCAATCTCAGGAACCAATCGGTGAGGCACAGGGGAGTCGAGAAGATAGCTATGTATCAGCGTCTGCGGTTGTTCCATGTTCGAGAAGCTGGCATCAATCCGTCACCAGAGATACACGCGTGTCAATGCCGAGGCATCTGATTGATAACGTGCCAATAGTCGAGGCATCTGATTGATAACGGTGTTAATCCCGGCGAATGGAAGCTGGGGCCAGAACTTGAGACGGAAGCTCTGCCCCCGGGAACCGATGCCGCCATTCAAACGCTGCTACGGTTAACCATTGCGCCTGGACCAATTCCAGGCGGGCATCTAAGAGTCGGCGAGTCATGCTGGATTACGTATCGTTGGTTGAATGCTACGCCCTTGCAGGTCTTGGCGAACTACCCAGGGGACCAACGTTACCCTACACGATGCGACGAATATTCGTAATCGCGTAAGCGCTAAACCGCCGATGGCAAGCTAAACAGATGTTGCTTTAAATAGCATTAATTCAAGACCTCTGTGGCCTTGCCTATCACTGGTCCGATTCTAATCGTCCAAGGAGGCCCAACTAACCCCGGGAGAGGCACACAGAGACCGAGTGGCAAGATAGCATGCGCTAAATAGGAACTCTACGTTCACTTTGCGTCTAAAGACGACTCAATAGACAAGAATACAGTCGAGACTTAGCTAATAGCCCAACTAACTACGTCCTTGAGATAGGGCCGTTAGGCACGTTGGACTATAGCAAGTTTAATAGATCTAAGTTGAATCGTGGCCAGTCTATTGTCTTTTCCTTTGAAATACAGCGAGTTATGTTAACTATGTAAGAGATCGATTATGGGAAACTCTCTTCTTGTGACGGTATGGCTTGATTCCCAAGGGATAAACCTAGCGTGCTGGGTTTATGTTGGCAGAAAGATCAGGCGCGTGGTCTTGGACGGTGATAGTCACGTCTGGTAATGTGCTCAAAGGTATTGAGTGTAACCAAGTTGTATTGATAGCTGGGTAGCTAGAGTCTAGGAAATGCTAATGATCGTGGGTTCTATATACTAATGGTCGTGATGTTGGATCAGTGGCCTGGTAGCTGGATCAGTGCTGATCGTGTCCGATCAGTGCTGATCGCGAGGTCTTGGCGCTGATCGTGCTGTGGTTGGACG